>CAMOHE010047341.1:0-18268 GCA_946598075.1 Artocarpus hirsutus
TTATGCTTCAAGAGATAAATGTTAGGAGTTATGTAAATGATCATGATTTATAAATTATAATTGAGTTAAAACGTAATGATTATTATTACGTTATTATCATGTTTAAGAAATTTATGGATTTTGTTAAGTTAAGAAATTAAGTTTTAAGAAATGATTATTATATTTTTTTTAAAGCTGTATGTTGAGAATTCTTTATTATTAAGAATTCATTTATTACTAAGTTTTGGAAAACAATTAGTATTTCCTTTAAAGCTATATGCCAAGGATTTGATAGCAAGAATCCATTTAAGAAAAAAAAAATTATCCTGAAATTTTGTACTTTATTAATAAGTATGTTTAAGTTCACGATCACGTTAAGTCAAGTGACGGCCACGTAGGTAGGGTCGTCACAATTAAAAGGAGTAGAGAGAAATAGTTCATGAAGTATGGACAAAAAGGTGACGGGAAAATATTCTGGAGTTTAGTGTGAGGGTTTTGGAGATTTGTAGATGAAGGGAAAGAAGTTAAGAATCAAACGGCAATACTAAAGTCAGTCTTTCTCATTCTCCTTTGGGCTTGTCGTTGACTCTTTTCCTGCATTTTTTTTTTTTTCTCTCTGTGGGTTCGCGTCTATGGTTAAATTTATGCAATGGATTCGTCAGTTTTATCAAAATGAAAATCTTTGGTGACGCAATATCAATGAAAATGCAGCAATATTGCAAGCAAGTGCATATTACAGAGTCTTTCTGCTAATGATCAGGAAAAAAAAAAGTCTTTTAACAAAAAATGAATTTCTTCTATTTTAGTTATTTTGGTGCTGCTTCTGCACCAAAAAGGTGTAATTTCATCGTCAAACTTAAACTTTATATCCAACCCAATAACATCATAAGTTGCACCAAAAATAATATTCCCCATATATTCTTTCCTTTTAATTACCAACAAGTAATCTATTTACCCAATTATTCCTTAATAAGTATTTATTCATATTAATACATAAATATATATTATTAATTTAGCCAACCATTACAAAAATAATAAAAAATTAAATGACATTAAAAAAAATTCTACTTAAACATTTTTGTTTAAATATTAAATTACCAAATCACCAACTCCAACTAATACGAGCTCAAAATGAGGCCAAAAAAACTTTAGGAGGAGAACAAAATTTTATTCAAAGATTTGAATTCCATCGTCGATGGAAATTTACGTGAGTGGTTTATAGTAGTGGTGTTTTTTAAGTAGTATGAGATGTGTATGGGTGTTTATTTAAGCGGCGTAGCATGCTTGTGTAAATTTATATTATTATAAGCATATGTTTGAATTGTAATGTTTATATTTTGTTATTACATGTTACACATCATTTTAAATAATTTAAAAAAGGATTAGGGGAAAATTGTTTTAAAAATACATATTTTGAGGTAAAAATTAAGAATCATGTAAATTTTTAAGGTCAATTTATGATTTTAAACCCAAAAACAGCGCAGCACCGTGGCGCTGGATTGGAGAGAAAATCCTGGCATCATTTTTCATTATTATTATTATTTTTGTTTTAGTTTTCTTGTCTTTCCTTTTTTTTTTTTACCGTGTTTATTACCGTCGGAAGATCCCAACGCCAATGCCAAGATTTGACATTAGTTTAAAATAATCGGTTCAAACAAAGTAATAGTTTAAAGAATAAAATTAAACATTTTAAAAGTAAGAAAAAGATCAAATTAAAACACAATAATATACTAAAAATGAAAATGAGACTTTTAAAACCTTTGGAATTAAAATAAAATAAAAGAGTGGGTAAACCTTACATTCTATTTGTGAAATTAAATTTATAAAAAGATGCTACGCTGCTTCCATATGCTTCGACTCAAGAGCCAGGAGGCAGGGCCTTTTAACATTTAGCATCAAATCAAGCTGATCTGTGTACGCGTGTTCACGGAGAGAACTTGCCTCCTTCTTTTTCCTCTTCTTCTTCTTCTTCTTGCGAACAACTCGGAAGAGCAATGGAAAACGACGAGTCGCTAGCGCTTGCACGCTCGGCGGCGTTCAAAGAATCCGAAAGCCTCGAAGGAAAGTGCACCAAAATCGAGGGCTACGACTTCAACAATGGAGTCAACTACCCTCGCTTGCTTCGCTCCATGCTCTCCACCGGCTTCCAAGCCTCCAATCTCGGCGACGCCATTGATGTCGTCAACGAAATGGTCAGTCACTCCTCTTCTTCTCTTTCCCCAATTCCCTTCTTCTTCTTCTTCTTCTTCTTCTTCTTCCTCCTCCACCTTTTCATTTCGTTTCCTTCTTTCTAAAGCTAGATTGGAGGCTCTCCGACGAGACCATCGCCGAGGATTGCAACGAAGAGGAGAGAGATTCGGAGTACAGGAAGTCCGTCAAGTGTAAAGTTTTTCTAGGTTTCACTTCGAATTTGGTCTCTTCTGGTGTGAGAGAGACGATTCGTTATCTCGTCGAGCATCGAATGGTCGATGTTGTTGTAACCACAGCTGGTGGGATAGAGGAAGACCTTATAAAGTGCCTTGCGCCGACTTACAAGGGCGATTTTTCGCTCCCCGGGACTTATTTGAGGTCCAAGGGGTTGAATCGGATTGGGAATTTGTTGGTTCCTAATGATAATTATTGCAAGTTTGAGGATTGGATTATTCCCATTTTTGATCAGATGCTGAAGGAACAGATTAAAGAGGTAAGCGTTTAAGAAAGACTTGTTTTTGTAGCGTGTAATGTTGTTAGAATACGCTATGTTGTGTTAAAGACTGGGTTTTTGTTAAGCAGAATGTGGTATGGTCGCCATCTAAGCTGATAGCTCGCTTGGGAAAGGAGATAAATGACAAGAGTTCCTACCTCTATTGGGCATATAAGGCAAGTGTTCGTTCAAGTTTTTGTTTGAGTTTTGGGTTCCAAAGTGTACTCTTATTGTTGGTCATAATTGTTACCTTTAGCAACAAGAGCAATAATACAAAGGAAACAAAAGAGAACATAAAATTTATAGTGGCTCACGCTATGTTTGGTTGCAACTCTATGATGAAGAAGAAGAAGATTACAAGAGGATCACACAACTCACACCTCACACCTCACGCCTCGCAAACTCTTTGTATTTCTCTATCCTAAACTCAGAAGCCAAAACTGACTCTCCCAGTATAAGTATAATCAGGGCAATTGGAAATGTGTAAAAGGTTCAACGTGCAAACTCTACGGCTGGTGATAATTAGGCTTAACACATTAAACTATTCTGCTAGTTATTGTAGTCTTAGTGGATAGTCAAGTTTTGAGCTTTCATTCTATTCTTGGTTTCGTCATGGCTTTCTTGTTATCAGAATTTCATGAACACTAAATGCAAAGATCATTTGATGTTGTTTGTGGATGTTTCCAGAACAACATTCCAGTTTTCTGTCCTGGTATAACCGATGGCTCCTTGGGGGACATGTTGTACTTTCATTCCTTTCGCAACCCCGGTCTGATTGTTGACCTAGTGCAAGGTTGGTTCTTTGCTTTTTCTTTTGACAAACCACGTCTTTCTTTCCTGTGCACGATAATTTGTTTGACCAAAAAAAAAAAAAAAAATGAACAGGAGATCAGTGTATATAAATGTGGTTTGCTCTTTGAACAGATATCAGGGCCATGAATGGTGAGGCTGTCCATGCTAGTCCTAGAAAGACAGGAGTTCTTATACTTGGAGGGGGACTTCCCAAACATCATATTTGCAATGCCAATATGATGCGTAATGGTGCAGATTATGCGGTTTACATCAATACTGCACAAGAATTTGATGGGAGTGATTCCGGTGCTCGCCCTGATGAGGCTGTATCGTGGGGGAAAATACGTGGTTCTGCTAAAACTGTTAAGGTAGCCTACTTAGCCCCTTTATGTTGCTTTGCCATTTCCCTTTTAGCTTTAGTTTATATTTTCATACGTGTCTCTGAATCCAACTCAAAGTCCTTTTACAAAATTTTTACCCTCTTATCTAGAATGCTTGACTTGTGTTATCTTCATGTGCTTATTCTATTGCGATTCTAATTTTACATTTTGCTTTGTTTTAACCCTCAGGTGCATTGTGATGCAACGATCGCTTTTCCTCTTCTGGTTGCAGAAACATTTGCCAAGAAATCTACCGCAATTCTCAATAAAGATTTTTGAGAGTCAAGAGTTCATTTAATAAATCTTTATTCTTTGTGCTTCAGCCTCAACGACGTAATCTGCAGAATTAGAATTCCTAGGCAACGTGATTGGACCAAATTTGTAGCTGGTAGTATCGGACAAAACAGGATATGGGTTGCTGTCGGAGAACCGAACAAAAAATTGAAAAGTATACATCAAAATGGGCTGGGAAGGGTGGTTTGGGGGGGCCTTTTTTGTTCTAGGCTCGATATACAAGTGTCTGATTTTTTGAACGGAACAATGTTAAACATTTTTTTATTAGTTTCCATTATGATTGATGTTGAGGTGTTGAGTTTCTTGACCGGAGCCTGGCGGGCACCTCAAATGTATTGCCGAGAGGACCCCTGCTAGGAGAGAGACCCAATTCAGATTTGCCTCCCGCGGGGGGAGCGCGTCCCTTGGGAGTCGAACCCGTTTCCTCTTGAATAAAAGGGTCTTAGGGCCTATCTCAGGTACCAATCTAAGGGGATGCGCTTTCTCGACGGGAGGCAAATTCGAGCTGGGTTTCTCCCTGATCAAGGGCTCTTTTGTCAATACGTTTGAGGTGTCGCCAGGCTTCGACCAGAGAAACCAACATCTCAACAATTGATGTTGGGTTCTCGATGAAAAACATTATCTCGTTTGCTGGTCAATCTATTGCTCGCTCCTTCCATCCACTTGTTGGGTAAAGAGTAATTATTGTAGTGAATTTCAATGTATGTCAAGAAAAGCAGTCTTCTTGGCTAAGTACCATCTTTTATATTAAGTTAAGGTTTATAGTTTTATAAGTAGCAAGATTATTATAATATTCAAGAAAATTTATTAGTTTAAATCAAGAATATAATTGTGATTTAAACAATAAATTTTGATTGCAAATTTTATATTTTGTAATTATTAAATTATGTGATGAAAATATAATGAAAATTTCATTTGTAATTTTTACTAAATTAAGGTGATTTCCAGTATATACAAATTTTATGAGTTAGAATGCTTCAAAATTTGTTAAGTGTTGTAAGAGACAAATTTAATGTCAATTCCTTATGATAAATTCTAGTTATGTGACAAAAATACGCCCATAAAGTAAATATAGAAAAAAAAAGATTAAAATATCATGTCAAAGTCATAAGCAGTGTAAAAGATGATGGTATACCATACAGTAAGCTGGTACAGATATTTGTGTTAATAGCCCACTCAATAACAGCATTCAGTATAAAAAGTCACTTGAAACAGTCTAGTTAATAATGCAGTATGAATATACAAAATTAGTTTCAACATAGATAAAGAAACTACTATTGATGGAAATTAAACAGCATGAGTACACAATGTATTGAGATATTTTTATATTGATAAAGAAAATATCTTCTCCAAACTACACTGTCACAGCAAGAAAAATACAGTTTTGGATGAAACTAGACTGCTAAAATAAACACCATTAATTAAAAGTACTTTGATCTTATCTTGATCGATTTTAAAATTTTGCAAAAAAAAAAAAAATCAATTAATTTTCCTATGAAATCCTAATTTAGAGGGGGTGTTTAACAAAAATTTTGTTGCAATTTAGTACTCCAAATCAAGTTCCATAGATACTAAGGGTTTATTTTAAAAATTCATGATTTTGTTCTTTTCCTCCAAGAAATGTTCATGAAACAAAATTTTCTTCATTCACTTCCTCTCTCAAAACCGACCCCTTAAGCATAATTCCTCTCCACGTTTTTGTCATTTCAAGCCTCAAAATCATTTTTTGAAGTAAGCAAAAGGGTGGTAGAATTAATCCAAGATGATTTTAAGGTAAAAATCTAAACTTTTTAAATGAGTTTTTTTTTTAGTCAAAGTTTGGAGTTGTGCTACGAATTCATTTTCTATATTTTATTCTTGAGATTAAGAAGTTTTATAGGGTGTTTGGCTAGTGGTGGGAACCATTGATGAGAATCATTTTTATTGTAGCATGTGAGAGCTTTTACACTGTAGCAAATTTTTTATTTTTATTTTTATTTTTATTTTACTGTAGTATGTGAGAGTTTTACACTGTTTATAATTGAGTTTGTGGGTCACATTACCCTCAGTCAAACACCCTCTTAGAGGACTATTGCATTGAGGAAAGAGGTTCTACATCTTGGAAACACTAGGCATAAAACCTAATCTTTAAACTTTTATGCAAAGTTTGAGTTTTATTTTTTTATGGGTCGTAAATGATAATTTTTAGACTTTGGCATGTAAAAGACTTTTATGGTATAATTTACTTCTATGTTGTATGGCTTTACATGTGATGACTAAGCTAGACTATGTAGAATTTTTTAAGAAAGGAACTTTGTTGGAAAATTCATTTAAGATACTTTAAAATATTATTTTTGAAAAATCTTAAGTTTAGAGATACGTAGAGATGGATTTGGTTTCCAAGCTCAACACGCGATTTTATGGAAACGTCGAGATAAACTTTTTTCATGAAGAAAGTTTCCTCAAAATCCAACTGAACCAAGCCAAAAAAGCTATTTTTAAAAAACTTACATTTTTGGAAAAATAGCTTAAAGTCCCTCGAAATGACTGATTTTGAAAAAATTTAAAACACAAGAGTTGTAGATCTCACCGAAACTGTCAACTCGCATGAAATAAGTTTTCCATCAATTCCGCACCGATTTTAAAATACAAATTCTGCAAGATTTTGCCATAAAAATTTTATAAATGGTCAAAATGAGAAAACATAATTAAACTATTTGAATCTACCCTTGAGCCTTTGAAATGTTTTAATCCTTGTTAAAAACTATATCTAACAGTGTCAAACAGCTATTGTTTTGGAGACAAGGGCAAAAATGTTAAAATTTTAATGTGTTTGGGTCAAAACTATGAAAAACTACATGTTTCACTGCATAGTCATGTTTTATTCATTGTTTTGAGCAGCAAATCAACCCAATATTATTTCCAAAGAGCTTGAAAATTTTTCAAGACCTGTTAGGGCAACAATATTAAGATTTTCATAATTTGGGCCGAAACAGTAAAGATAAGAAAAACTGCATTTTTCACTCATTATGTAGGCAGATTTACTATACTGTTTTGGGCAACAAGCAATTAAAAAATTTGTTCTAAAATATTTGGTGGTTTTTAAAGGCCCATTGAGGGCAAAAACGGTATTTAAAAAAAAGGTCAAGTGGACCCTGGCTTACTAATTAAGCTCAAAGTTTTAAAACAAGAGGCGATTTCCATCTTACAAAGTTCAAAGCCAATAACGAGATGATAGTTAGCTTTAAATTACCTAAGTTAAATAGTGTAGAATTACACCGTTGATATAGACATGAACTAATAGTCGGGTGTCACCTTAGTAGGACATAACGTTGACTAACCAAAGAAAAAAGAATTGAGAGGAGCATTAAGGCGAGGTTTAAGTAAGTACCAAATCTCACCTATGGCATGAAGAAATTGATTTTTATATGTCTTGTTAATGTATGCTCTGTAATCGCAAATGTTATGCATATTGTCTTTAATACCAAGTCATTACATAAAGCATGTTCACTAAGATTACAAAGTTTGTAATCTAGATCCCAAAGTTAAGAAAGATAAGATAAGATAATAAAGTGATATACCAACCTCCATTCAGGTGAGGTATATAAGTCAAGATATGATCTCGGTGTCCGACGACCATGCGCATTCAGTACGATCACTTGGGTCCAAAATAAAAGATAAAGATATTCATAAGCAAGTATAAATGAAGCCATGCATTGCATTATGATTATATTCTTGTAAATATTGTGTGAGATGCGTCTGGACTTGCTGAACGAAAGCTCATCTAGAGCCTTCATGTTGTAAGAAATCTTGCCAACAGGCTGGTATGAAAAGTGATGAGTTGGGCACAGCAGTGGGACAAATGCGATGATTAGGCTATGGATACGGCTGCAAGTTTTAATTCTGCTTTTTGATAAACTATATATTTTATAGTATGATACAGTCTAACAAGCAAGCTAGTACTGCTTCTGCGTGAATATTTAAGTTAATGGTTTGTAATTATAAGTAAGTAAATGTTTTTTAAAAATATTATGGAAAAGACTAAATAACATAATTAAGTGTTCTAGTTATGCTTCAAAAAAAAATTCCACATTTTTAGGAATAAGATTAAGGTAAAACTAAGAATAGAGCTTTAAGCAACGGCTTAGAAAATCAGGTTATTACAGTTATAACCCAAGGTGAAAAGGTTTTTTCCCTTAATAATGTAGAATTTATGTGGTAATAATGGGGTTTCAATGACTGGCATTCTTCTGTGACATCATTTTTTCTTTTTAGTCTTCTTTTTCGTTGGATTATTACTATGAATGTGTGGTAAATTATTGGCCCTTTATTATAATTTGTTGTGTTTGAGAGAAAAGTTAGAACTGTGAATTATAACATGTGATAGATTATGCTTTAATAAATTATTATTTTATACTGTAGCATTTAAGCGTTTTATACTGTTTGCGGTTAAAACTACATGATTGGACCCACAATCCCAAGCTTATTTTGTGGACCTGTCATTGTTTACAAAGTTGGCACAGCTGGTCTCTTCCTCCCAGTTTCAAGTAGATTGCACCGTTTCACAAGCATGTTACATACTTTGTTCGGATTATGGCCAATTGTTGAAGGTGCGTGACGTTATTGTTGTGTTGAAAGACATCCATGTTCGCCAAGTAAGCATTACGAAAACAGTTTATTGAGCCTGTCCGTGGAAAAAAAGTACTAAAATTCATTGATGGGTATATGAACTAAGTCCTTCCTATGTTTTAACTTGTAATATTTCTAAGTACAAAATGTACCTATTTGTTTCTTTCTTGAATATTGCTTTCCTGAACGTTAATCACTTGAAAATGGTTAGTACTTTTCAGCCATTTATGATTAGACATAAGATGGTTCCTTAATTTTAACCTTTATTTGAGGAATCTTGAAACGATTTCGAAACAAACTATTGGTCAACTAAAAATGGCAGTTATCACTTTCAAAAGCAACAGGAAGTATAAATATTATGGCAATAGGTACCAGTAACCAATAATTCTAAGTCTGCATATAATGGATGTACCACATTTGTAAATTATTACCTTTTCAAGTCCATCTTTCACAGAGAGAGACAGATTTTTATTTCAACCAGCCAACTATCAGAACAAGATAGCTGTGAACTTTTATTAGAAGTCAAATTTTTGTGTCAACAAGTGTCATAGGAAAACAAGCTAGCTGTGAACTTGTTCAAGCACAAGTTCAGTACAGACGCCTGCAGATAGTGATCCCGTCGCCTAAAGGAGCATGTGAAATTCGGATGCGGGGATCGGCTGCAAGCAATTTGTTTAGCTTAATTGTCGGCTCTCTGCCTAGCTTCATGACCTCTGGAATTGATTCTTCGGGCATTGCAACTGTTCCACCCCAGAGTGTATTATCATAGACAACTATTCCACCAACCTTCAACAACTTCATTAGCCTCTCATGGTAGTTTGAATAATTAATCTTGTCTGCATCAACGAAAGCAAAGTCGAAACTACCTGCATTCTGTGGCTGCAGTCAAACCCCGACACGAAAAAAAGGGCCAAAAATAAGGAAACAGAATTCATACATTACAAAATATAAAGACAAGTTGTGGTTTGTTAGTTCTTACATCTTCTAGTAGTTGATCAAGGATCGGAAGAGCCTCGGATTCAATGAAGTCAATTTTGTGCTCAACACCAGCTTTTCTTATGATTGGCAACCCAATCTCGTAGGACTTGCGGCTTATATCTATGGCTACAATCTGCAGTAAGGAAGCATCTGAGTCATAACAGTTTCTTAAAACACATAATATGAATAATGAATTGGGAACTATTATAATAAGAATTTTTTACCTACTACCAGGAACCATTTTTGGGCCATTAGATTAAATAGTTTAATGGTTTGATTCGTAAGTGGTCAAGTTAAAATTTTACAATGTGCAACACACTGTTTCTAATTGTAGATCAAACTGTCAAGAAGTCAATCCAACGGCTAAAATACCGGTTGGAAGAATGATTGTTCCTATTTCCTAATGATTAGTGCTAAGGTACAAACCTTGCCATCTTGAGGAAGTGAAAGAGCAGTGAGGAGAAGAGAATATCCTGTGAATACTCCAATTTCAATTGTCTTTTTAGCATTGACAAGATCCAACAGCATGACCACCATTTGACCAGCGTCAGGTGCAGTTGCCATCATGGCCCTGAAATAACAACGATCAAAATTTGCCGTCTTCTCAATTAGAAATGAAAGATGCTGTGAAAGAACTTAGCAAAACATATAACCACAAAAGTCCTTTTCTTCTTTTAAATAAAGTTGGTAATTTTATTTAATCAAAATGAACAGTAAAGCTAAAACTCAGGTAGAAATATTGAGTTTCATACAACAAAACATCCATTACAATAAACAAAATAATCAAACCACTCAAAAACTTGAAAAATCTTACACCAAATAATAAAATTGTGAATACCCATCTCAGGAAACGGAGATTAAATTTCTTGAAACCCACTAAAAGAAAGATCAATTTTTATTAGATAAGAATGAACAAAAATACCTTGGATGGCTGGCGGTGACCTCTCTGAGCTCCTTGAGAGGCTCGGGTTCTCGCGGGTACACGCTCGTTTCCAAGATGTACTGTATCAGAATCAGAGATGATGATCGTCATCAAAAGAATCAAGATAATCAGACGGGCAACAAGAAAATGAAAATGAAGCAGGAAAGAAATGGTAAAAAAAAGTTTGAACATTTGGGAGTACCTTATAAAGTCCTTGGCTTTGCAACAATCCTTTCTGCTCCATTGCTATCAAAATCACTTGCCAGATAGCAGCTGATTCGCAAATCACTCGCAGGAAAATCGAATATATTGCCTAAGTGGGAGAAATCCTCTGTCGGAAAATGCGATTACGAAAAATAAAAATAGTTCTTTTTTTTTTTTTCTATCTTATTTTTTTCGGATGTGTGTCCCTTTTTTTAGGGTTTTTTGGGGTAACGCCCCCTTTTTGCTACAATTTGATTTTTTTTTTTTTTGTCAAACAAACAAAAAATTGTATTTTGGTGCTGGGACCAAACGGTTCTCACTGATCGGTTGCTCTTTCTTGGATATGTTGTAGAGTGTGTCGTGTGTGCCAAAGTGAAAACAAATACAAGCAAGCTGTATTAACTGTAACATATAAAAATTTTATATTGTATTAAGTTTTTGTTTTATATCATAACATGCGAGGTCTTTTATTAAAATAGTTTCAAATACTTTAAGGGCTTGTTTGTGAAGATTTTTTAAAAGATACTTTTGGCTTCTTAAGTCTAAAAATTACTTTTAAAAGTGTTTGAATAAATTGTCAAAAGAGCTTTTGTTCTCCAAAAGTGTTTCTAGTCAAATCCACAAAATGTAACTTTTCAAATTAATAGTTTTGAAATAGACTTGAAACTTGTGCCGGAGTATCAATAATATATTATAAACTTAAATATAACATTTTTGTAACTTTTAAAAATAATTAAAACTATTTTGGCCCATTAAAGCTCTTTTAAAATATGGTTCTACACATTAATTAAAAAGCTATAGTTTTTTTTTTCCTACTTACTAAAAGCACAAACAGAAACTATGCCAAACAAACCTAAGCAAATATTCTAAGGGAACGACAACATCCGTTAATAGTGCCCAACATTTATGCTTTGATTGGTATGAGTGAAAAAGTGGAGGAAAAAAAATATTAGTAGGATTTTGGGATAGAATTGATATGGTGGGGTGTTTGATAGAAAAGAAATTAGAATAGAAAGGAAAAGTGAGTGAAAGAAATGGCATGTAGGTCCCATTAAAATTAATCTCTCCAAATATAAGTGGATTTTGTGATCTCTCCAAAATTAATAGCGCCCAACATTTATGCTTTGATTGGTATGAGTGAAAAAGTAGAGGAAAAAAAAACATTAGCAGTATTTTGGGATAAAATTGATATGTTGGGGTTTTTGATAGAAAATAAATTAGAATGGAAAGGAAAAGTGAGTAAAAGAAATGACATGTGGGTCCTACCAAAATTAATCTCTCGAAATATAGGTGGATTTTGTGATCTCTCCAAAATTAATAGCGTCCAACATTTATGCTTTGATTGGTATGAGTGAAAAAGTGGAGGAAATATTAGCAGGATTTTCGGATAGAATTGATATGATGGGGTATTTGATAGAAAAGAAATTAAAATAGAAAGGAAAAATGAGTGAAAAAAATAACATGTGGGTCCCACCAACATTAATCTCTCCAAATATGAGTGGATTTTATAAGAAAAAAGTTTGACAACAATACAAAAAAAAAAATAAAATGATCAATTTGCTATTATTTTCTATCAAAATTCTAACAAAAAATTTGGACGTCAAATTAAGAAAACAATTAAATAATATTTAGACACAATTATAATTATATCAATAGTAATTTTTCTTTTCTTTTAGTTTTTCTTATAATACCAAACAATAAAAAATAATTTTTTTTTTTTTTTATCTTTACATAACAAACAAGTAAAAAAAAAATAAAATCATTTTTTTTCTGCAATTTTTTTTACCTCAGAGTTTTCCGTCCCTCCTACGTTAAGCAAATATTGGCTTAAAAATGATGTTCAATGTCAGATAGCAGGCGCCGAGGCACCTTAGTCTATCTAAGTGGGTCCCACAACCGACGATAGTCTACTTGACGCGTAGACGGTTCCGTTTATGAATTGGAGGAATACTTGTACCGAATTGATATTCGAATGAATCATTTTCATCCTAATTTTTATATAAAGCGACACTGGTAATTAGTTACACTTAAAATATGATACACAGACTAGATTACACCCCAGCACCATAATAGGCCTTGGCAGAAAACTAGAGGATTGGAATTTGTGATCTCAACGTTAACAGTTGGCATGATCAACGAAACTAAACATGCAAGTGCATAGACTAATGTATTAAAGATCCATTGATTTAAAAATTATTAATAGGATGTTTGACATAGTGGTGAAACCATTAGTTAGAACTATTTTATTGTAACATATAAGAGCTTTATATTAGACAATTTTTTTTTACTGTAACATATAAGAGCTTTACACTAACTGAATTAGTGGTATAAACCACCTTAGCCAAATATACAGTAAGTCCTCAAGGCCATTTATAAGAAAAAAAAAAAGAAAGACAAAATTGCATTTCAAGTTCAACCGCCAAGATGGGAAGACAAATTCATAAGTAAAATTTTCAAGAACAAGTTCATTAAAGACGCCTGCAAATAGTGATCCCATCACCTAAGAAAACACGTGAGATTGGGAATTTGCTAGTTAGCAGCAATTAGTTTGTTAAGCTTAACACTTAGCTCTCTGCCCGCTTTGAAGTACTCCGATGCTAACTCATTCATTCCGACAATTCTAAACCAGAGGGTGTTGTCATACACAACTATGCCACCCACCTTAAACAGCTTCTTTAGCCTCTCATTCGTATTTCCAAAAATTGACCTTGTCAAAGTTGACAAAAACAAAGTCGAAAGCCGCCTTGCATGCCACGGCTGCAATCGAACATCGGAAAAGAAATGTTGTAACAATTGATACAATGTGCACAAATTAAACAAGTAGTTTTGGTTTTGTCAAGCCTTACATAATCTTTCTTTGATGAGCGGATATGGCGAGAGTTGCCTAGACAAGGATTAACATGACAACAGAGTCTCAACTTCACACGGATACACACTAGTCTCCAACACATAACTGTCGTGAACTTAGAGAACGACATTGAATTAGAATGAACAAGGAAAACACAAAATGGAGGAAAAAAAAAAGTTGAAAGCAGAACAGATCAGAAACGATTATGAGCACCTGACACACAAAATCATCACTTTGCAATAGTCCTCTGGAAGATCCAGATGATTTCTTCTCGGGATGATCCATTGCCCTCAAAATACGATTGTGCATGAATTTTTTTTAGACGATAAGAACATCCATTGCATGCTTATCTCGCCAGCTGGCAAATTAAATCACTTCTAATCCAAGAGAATATTAGATTACACATTCTACATTATACGCCAAACCTGTGTTCGATCATAATAGTACAATTCAATACAATACAACAAAACATGTCTAATAATAAAATATCTTGTGCTTAATACAGACTGAAACATACACGTCAATTATAAAGACATACTCCATAAGTACATTATCCCCTTAGATCGAGAGGTCGCAGCAGCAAATCAAGTTCAAGCACTTTTTTTTTAAGAAACGCGACCAGTCCTATTTTAACATTACAAATTGATTGTTGAAGAGAAATCCCTAAACATCACTTTGAAACAGAAAGCTCTCCTGTATACACTTCTTGAAATGTTGTCTTCACCGGGAAGCTATGTTGCTCGCTCCATGAGATGCTAAAGCTCCTAATAGTGATTGTAATCAGTAGTCTTCCAAAAGCGCTAAGATAAGAAATTAAGCAAAAGAACAAATGCCATATAAAATAATTTTTTCTAAAATTTTTGAGAGAGAGGAGAGGAAGAGAGCATTTACCAATTAGCTTTTGATGATCCGCAGTAGTTTCGCCTTGTATACTGCTATTGTTACGTAAACCAAGTCTCCTGCGTTGTCCAACGACTTAAAGTATCTGTATCTCCATGATTTGTTGAAGATAAACGTAAAACACAACCCCCAAAATCCAACTATAAATCCAACTGCTGCGCTAATGGAAAACCCTTTAGTTATAAACTCATCCTTTTCTTGGTTGTAGGCATTATCTAAATCAATGGCATCAGAAATTGTTGGCTCTTCTTCGTCTGGACATTTCTTCGGACGCGGGACTCCACAAAGCTCAGGATTTCCCAAATATGCAGCAGGATCACGCGATTGAAGTTGAGTACCCGATGGAATATTTCCCGACAAATTGTTGCTTGACAAGTCTAATGTGTTGAGACGGTCTACTTGGGAGAGACTTGAAGGAATTCTGCCGAAAAGGTGGTTATTTGATAAATCGAGAGCATCTAAAGATTTCAACTCACCGATCTCTTGTGGGATTTGTCCACTTAAATTGTTTCTTGATAAGTTCAATGAAACGAGTCCAATTAGTCGAGTGATTTCTCTTGGAATGTCTCCAGACAACTTGTTACTTGAAAAATCAATGTTCTTTAGTAGTCCCAAATTTGTGAACTCACGTACTACTCCTTTCCATACCAAGAACAACTTTTCATTGTAGAAATCTGAGGGAATTCCACCCCAACCACGACCGATGACTTCTTCATAGGGCTTTCTAATTGCTAAATCTGTGCCCCCAGTTGCTCTCAATGCCGTAATATTACCAAGACAATTTAGAATACTGCTTGAAAGAATGTTTAAAGACAAGTCCAATAGTTGAAGATGTACTAAATGACACAGTTCTGAGGGCATAGTCCCAGTGAATCTATTTGATCGTAGACTAAGAATAACAAGCTTAGTCAGACTCTTCCCTATCCACATTGGGATTGGCCCCGACAATTAATTTTCTCCTACATTGAAAATCACCAGCTCTGTACAATTTTGCAACGATGAAGGCAATTCTGCGGTCAAATTGTTCTTCCCCAAATGCAATATCTGTATGCTAGTTAATAGACCGATGGAGGGAGGAATTTTTCCTGATAGCTTATTATTTCCCAATACAAGAACTCGCAAAGGGCCCGCTTGTGACCAACAATCAGGAAGCTCCCCTGACAATTGATTATAAGAAACATCAAGAAAGACTAGCTCCAACCAATATGGTTTATCATTACATAAGGAGTTTATGTCTGAAAATGTGTTGTTGAACAGATTTAGTGAATACACTTGGAGTAAAAATGGTGGTATTGGCCCTTCCAAGTAATTTGAACTCAAATCTATGCTATCTAGGGGTGAAAAAAGGGGCCCTTTATGATCTTGAATAAATCCTCTAAAGCCGTTTTCAGATAGATCAAGAGTTCTTAAAGTCTGAAGATGATTCCACAAAGTATCAGGAATAGAATCTGAAATTCTGGAGTTGGAGATATTGAGTGTAGACATCGAATTCTGAGTTAGGAGCCATTTTGGGAAATAAGGACCCAACTTGCATCCTCCAAGTTCTATAATTGTCAATTGAAAGGGAGGAATCCAATCAGAAGAGATGTCGAAAACGAGATGCGAGTTAGAAGATAAATCCAAATGAGATAGGTTGAAAAGCTTCGAAAAATGAATTTCAGTAAGCACATCTGCCATAGAGTTCTCTCTAATATCCAAAACCACCAACTTCGACAACTGGCCAATACTTTTGGATACATTTCCGTTGAGTTGATTAGAGTTAAGCAAAAACTCTTTCAAAGAAGGATACATTGTAAAATTAGGCAATGATCCCACAATTCTATTTTTCCCTAAATCCAAAATCTCCAAAGGGAAATGGACACACCGGGAGGATGTTGATTCAGCAAATAGAAGTTGTCCACTAAGACTGTTGTTATCTGCATGGAACTCTCGTAGTGCACAAATTTTCCAGATGGAGTTTGGAATTTCACCCGAAAGCATATTGTTGCTTAGGTCAAGGTATTGAAGAAAAGTCATGTTTCCAAAACCTTCTGGAATGGATCCTTCTAGTCGATTGCTGCTAAGATCAAGCTGTACAAGGGCAGTCAAATTCCCAAAAGATTTTGGAATGTGACCGCCTAATTGGTTGCTTCTAGGATCATAACCTATGTCGCCGCCTCTAAGATCAAGATGTGTAAGGGCTGTCATTTTTCCAAAAGAGTCTGGAATAGAACCTCCTAAGTTGTTGCCAGCAAGATTAAGGGATTCAAGAGCAGCCAAATTCCCAAAAGCTTCCGGAATGGAAGTTGCCGACAGGCAATGAAAGAGGTTTAGATAAACAAGGCTATGACTATAGTTGAACAACCATTTGAATACAGAAGAAGAGAGCAGGTTTGCAGAAAGATCAAGGACCGCGAGATCGTTTGAAGAATTAACAAGGGAAAGAGATGGATGAACTATATCAGGAAGTTCGGAATCACTTAACTTCATATCCGTCAAGTGAGGGAGGTTGTTGAGTACATGAACCCAGTCATGAGCCATGCTCATATTTGTGGAAGCAAGGTCAAGTACTCGTAAAGAAGAAAGACGTGAAATCGACTCTAGGCTTTTTATCTTCAGTTGCTTATTATTACTGAGATCAAGACATTGCAAGTTGGACAAGTTTCCAAGCTGAGGAGGTATTTCTCCTTCCAGCCAAGTGTAAGACAGATTGAGGTACCTTAATTTGCCGAGCCCGCCAATGAAATTCGGAATGATGTTTCCTGTCACCCAGTTGCAACTCAGGTCCAAATACTTCAAGTACGGCAACTCAAGCAAAGAAGAACTGATATTGCCTATGAAAAGATCCGTGTGCTCATTATAATGAAATCTGGCATAAGTTGAAGGAGAAAGATCAAGCTTGACGACATGACCAGATTTGTTGTGGCACCGAATTCCACTCCGTTCACAACACACTCTTTTTTCCTCTTCATTTCCCCAAGAGGAAAGAATATCGCTCGGTCCGTCCCTGGAGACGTTATAAACATCCTCTTTAATCCTTAGGAGCGCTTGTCTCTCAACTTCTTTGCACCTGATTTTTGGCTCTCCAACTCCCATATTTGATCCCAAGGAAGTTGATGAGAAAATCATAAGTGTTAAGAACACACATATTTGAGAGGTTGATTTGCTCATTATGATGATGAGTATCAATAATGATCAGATCAATAAAAATGTCTTTTAGGAGTTACTCAATTCCATGAATATATGGAAGAAGTCTATCCAAAGCATCCAGCTAGGATACAGTTCAATCTAGTATTTATTGTTTGAAGTTTGTTTTATTTTTTTTTCTTTGCGATCACATTATTTAATGAAAAAGTCTTTTGGTTATTTCATTGTAAAATAGCATGTAAAGTTTTTATCAGACCTATAAACAACATGACCATATATATTATAGTATATTTGACACATTGGTTTAAACTATCTACAATTTTGTGTAGCTACATTATAAAACAAAAACAGTATTTGTATTTATTTATTTTTAGATTAAACCGGTTTCCCAAATATGTTAGTGCGAATGGCAGCTTTGAATACGGATCAACTGGGCCTCCGATTAACCGCCAAAAAAAAAAAAAAACTGAGCGTGTAATCTTATCCTCCAAAATGGTCAAGAAATGGCAGCTTTGGGTACGGATCAACTGCGCCTCCGATTAACCGCCAAAAAA
>CAMOHE010047342.1:0-51652 GCA_946598075.1 Artocarpus hirsutus
AGATGCAATACAAATGATTGTCTAAAGTGAATCGATTTGCCAAGACAGAATTATTAATCCAAATCAATTCACTTTATGTCCTGATCCAACACATCGTCACCTATGACAATGTGCCAATGTTTCTATTCACAGAGTCCACCTCCGATGGTCAAGACAAACCATCTCCCAATAGGGATATAGACAACATAACAATCTTTACATGAATAAAGCGCCCAACTTTATTCCCTCGATTGCGGATCTTATGATTTAGACCGTCACCTTAAGAATCGTGTCTTCTGCATAATCTGTCCATCATATGCCCAATTCTTAAAGGTTTAGACCGACAGTCTCAGACTATTGTTTGCTTATCATACATTCAACAAATATGAACGTAAAGAGGACAAGATTTGGTATATGAATAATAAATGAATTCTTTATTGATAAAAATGTCTTCAAAAACTCATTACATTTTTACTCCATTAGGGCATACATGTCTATGTATGACTATGACATGATTCTCAGGATAGATTTTCTAAGTAAGTACAATACTTCCATTGGATGTCGAAAATGAAAGGTGATCTTCCATTTAGAAGGTAAACAAAAGTTGTATATGTGGGCGAGTTCAGAAGGAAGCCAAAAATATTTTTGTCAGCCATGAAAGCAAGGAAATTTTTAGCAAGCAGCTACATGGGCTATCTGGCGAACATTGTAGACAAAAGTCAGGAAGAAAAGGCAAGGATTGAAGATGTGGCAGTAGTATGAGAATTTCCAAAGGTGTTTCCAGATGATCTGTCAAGCTTACCCCCTAATAGAGAGATTGAATTTGAGATCGAGCTCGCTTCAGGCACCGACCCTATTTCGAAGATACCATATAGGATGGCCCCAATAGAGTTGAAGGAGCTTCATTCTCAATTAAAGGAACTGCTCGACAAAGGGTTCATCAGACCTAGTCACTCACCTTGGGGAGCCCCAATCTTATTTGTCAAGAAGAAGGATAGACCTATGAGACTCTGCATCGACTATAGAGAGCTGAATGAGGTGATGATCAATAATAAGTACCCATTGCCTCGAATTGATGACATGTTTGATCAACTTAAAGGTGCATCTGTGTTCTCAAAGATTGACCTGCGGTTGGGATATCACCAGTTAAAGATAAAAGAAGGAGACATCATAAAAATAGCCTTTAGATCGAGGTATGGTCACTACAAATTCATCGGCATGCCTTTCGGTCAATACGAGGATTTCCTCAATAAATTGGTTGTTGTGTTTGTCGATGATATTCTTGTTTATTCAAAGAGTCAAGAAAAACACATTGAGCATCTAAGAATTGTGCTGGAGACATTAAGGAGACACAAGCTGTATGCAAAGTTCTCTAGGTGTGAATTATGGCTCGACAGAGTATCTTTATCGAGGCATGTAGTATCAACGGAAGGGATAATGGTAGATCCTGCTAAAGTAGAAGCTGTTCTTAACTAGAAACAACTGAAGATTACATGTGAGATAAGGAGATTTTTGGGTCTAGCTGGTTATTATCGAAAATTTGTGGAAGATTTTTCTATGATAGCAGCACCACTCATGAATCTAACTTGCAAAGGAAAAAAGTTTGAATGGATAAATGCATGCGAGAAGAGTTTTAAAGAATTGAAGAAAAGGTTAACTACAGCTCCAGTCTTGGCCATTCCTGAAGGGAATGATGGATTCGTAATTTATAGTGACACTTCCAAGATAGGCCTTGGTGCTATTTTGATGTAGATGACAAAGTGATCGCTTATGCCTCGAGACAACTAAAGGATTATGAGAAGAACTATCCTACTCATAACCTTAAGCTAGCAGCTGTAGTTTTTACATTGAAGATATAGAGGTATTACTTGTATGGCGTCCAATGCAACATCTTCACTGATCTTCAAAGTTTAAAGTACTTCTTCGCTTAGAAAGACCTACACATGAGACAATGAAGATGGCTAGAGCTAATGAAGGATTATAATTGTGAAATCCTTTATCATCCAAGAAAGACTAATCGAGTGGCCCATGCTCTGAGTAGGAAGATTGTTGCCACGTTGATGTCATTTCAAGCGATGTCTTAGTCTTTAAGAAAGGAAATTCTGGACTTAGATTTAGAAATCATAACAAGATAGCTTTCAACACTCACTCTTGCTCCAACACTGTTCGATGAGATTCGAAGTAAGCAAGACCAAGATGTAAGCCTCGTGAAAATTAAGCAAGAAATAAAGGAAGAAAAATGTGAAGAGTTTTGAATTACAGATGATGGATCTCTATAACTCAAGAACCACACATGTGTTCGCAACGTTGATGGCTTAAAGGAAAGAATCTTAGCAAAAATACACGATACTCCTCACTCAATTCATCTAGGGGCAACAAAGATGTACAACAATTTAAGGGATAACTTTTGGTGGTTTGGAATGAAACGTGACGTTGCAATGTATGTGAAGAAATGCTTGATATGCTAGCAAGTTAAAGCTGAACACCAGAGACCTAGAGGTGATTTATAGTCAATTCAAATACTAAAATAGAAATGGGAGGATATTACCATGGATTTCATTATCGATTTGCCCAAGACTATAAATGGATATGATGCTATTTGGGTTGTTGTTGATCGACTGACGAAGATGGCACATTTTATTCCCATCAAGATCACTTACTCTATAGAGCAGTTAGCAGAACTTTATGTCAAAGAGATAGTGCAACTTCATGGAATCCCTAAGTCTATCATTTCGGATCATGACGGCAGGTTCATGTCTAAGTTCTAGAAAAGTATATAGGATGTGATGGGAACTATGTTGCACTTTAGTACAGCTTTTCATCCTTAGACGGATAGTCAAACGGAGAGGACAAACTTGATCTTAGAAGATATGCTTTGGGCTTGTACCCTTGACTTCAAGACTAGCTGGTGTAAAATGTTGCCATTAGCGGCGTTTGCTTATAACAACAACTGCCAGGTGACGATTGGAATGGCACCTTATGAGGCCCTGTATGGGCAGAAATGTAGGTCACCTATATCTTGGCATGAAGTTGGTGAAAAGAAGTTAACGGAAAGTGTTGATGATGAAAAGACTGATTTTGTTAATGAAACCTCCGAGATGATAAAGTTGATAAGAAAGAGAATAATAAAGACTACTCAAAGCTGACAGAAAAGTTATGTTGATAAAAGAAAAAGGCCCTTGGAATTTGCTGTTGGCGATTTCGTGTTCTTAGAAGTTACGCCGATGAAAGGAGTCACGAGATTTGGAAGGAAAGGCAAGTTGAGCCCAAGATTTATCAAACCCTATGAAATTGTGAAGTGGATAGGCAAAGTAGTGTATCAATTGAGATTGCCACCTTAAATGTTAGCTATGCACGATGTGTTCCATGTTTCAATGCTTAAAAAGTATGTTCTAGATCCTACGCATGTGATCAAGCCACAAGTGATTGAAGTATGAAACGACCTTAGTTATGAAGAAAAGCTAGTGGAGATTTTAGATCGAAAGACTAAAATCTTGAAGAATAAAGAGATTCCTTTAGTCAAGGTGTTGTGGCGAAATCACCAAGTGGAATAAGCTACATAAGAACATGAGGAAGACATAAGAACTAAATATCCGCTACTGTTTTGAGTTTCGAGGATGAAACTCTTATAAGGTGGGGAGAATTGTAACACCCGTCAATTTTTATGTGACGGATATTGTTAAATAAGTAACGACGTTAAGTATTTTTTTCCTTTTAATATATGATATAATGTTACTAACTATTTTATTTTAAGTATGATGACAGGTGACAGTCACATAGAATTGAAGTGCTTAAGATGTTTAGGTCATTTATGTTGTATACATGATAATTATTTAGCAATTAATTAATGTTTTGTCAAATGTTAGAGTATACGACAGTTCAGCAGGCCAAATTGTCCCTCACGAAACGGTAGGCTAATGAATTTAATCAACTGATTGGACCTCATGAATTTGGCAGGCCGAAGTAAACCGTCAGCAGGCCAAAGACAGCTGATGAGTAATTAGCAGGCGACCACCAAAATTGTGGCATTGATGATTGGATATGATTGGATGATAAATTCTGATTGATTGGCATAATTTTTGGTCTTTTCCTTGTTTAATGTAATTGAAGGTTTGACTCTTTTGATGATTTGGATAAGTGATGAGGTTTCCTATTTTGAAAAGGTGAAAAACGGAAAGTAGAGCAAATCATTTTGAACTTCCCTTAATTCTCTCCATTCCCCATGTGATTTGCCTTAATTTTAGTTAGGAAATTCTAACATAATAGAGAATATTGACCCCCTTGCATTATTTTTATTCACGTTTATTTCTCTCTCTCTCTATCACACCCTCTTTCTCTCCCTCTTCATCATGTTTTTCACCCCCTTTCTCTCCCTCAATTCTCTTGCAAATATTTGAATGAAATATTGTTTCTCTTGGGCAAATTCAAAGGAAATTTGAGAAGAATTGTTTTGAGGTAAGAATTCATTCTTAGTTTATTTTTGAAAAGTATGTTTCCCCTTTAATCTGACTGCTGTATTTTTGTCTAGGAAATTTCCATTTGCTCTAAAATTTTAGTATGATATTCATGTATGTGTTGTGTTATATTCCTCAAAATTTCACACCATTTAGAGTTCTCTATGTCGAGATATTAATTTTTAGTCTCTACCACTCATAGAAAACTATTGTTGATTGGTTATATTGCACAAAAATATAGTTTTTATTCATAAGGCAGATGAGTGTTATTTTGCACAAAATTTGATAGTTATATTCATGTATATTTTAAGTGTTGAACTGGAAAGTATCATGATGATGTGATGGATATTTTATGCGTTATTGAATTTTCTTAAAGACTAGGTTTTAAGACTATTTTAATAGTGGATTGTTGGACTCATTGTTGTGTGACATTTTTGTATAATTAAATGAATTTATTTGACAATGAGACTTTTTGTGGTACTATATTTACATGTTAATAGGTTGTCATAAAAATCTTAGAGTCTAAGTAAATTTATTTTATTTGCTTGGGAATGATGATCATGAGTAACTCACTACCTAAAATGTTTGAATCTTATTGTTGTCTCTGAATTCTAAAACATGCTATCGATTATTTTGAATTTATTTTAAGGTAAGTTTTGGATATGTTATAGTTTAGGTGTCTATTATATGCACGATTTTTGGTGGAATTATTTTTGTGACATAAACACTTTATTATATGAATGTTAGATAGGATTGCTCACTATTTTGATTGCTGGTAGATTTATGCCATGAAGTGTGTAATTTGTTTTGGTTATCAAATGAAATTTTTATGACCAACGAAAAATCATAACATTATGCTAGCTTTGTTCGCTTAAAGTCTCATGACTTAATTGTGTACTTGCATTCCGAGTGAAAGAGGTATGAATGAAGTTATATGATGTTGGATGATTTCATAAAAATGAGTATTAATTGTATGTGTGTAAATGAATGTATGGCGTGAACACACCAAGGAGTGAGCACATCAAGACAGCGGCAACGTCATCCTCAATTAAGGTTTAGCAAGCTAAACAGGTAAGTACACTCTCACCTGCAACATGATGAAATTTATAAAAGTTTGAAATCTATGTTCCTGATGATTTTGTGATGATTTCCCATGATGATTATACATGATGTTTTATTATGAAAGTTTTGATGTATAAAAGTTTTTGCATGTTTTGATGATGATGATGTTTTTCAAAGCGTGTAAGAGTGTATATATATATTTATATATATATATATGTATGTATTACCTAAGTAAGTGTTGCATACCCTATGTTATGTTATGTTTATGTCTATGATGTCATGTTCAGTTTGGGATTAGCTACCTCTCTCCTCTCATGACGGCGCACCTATGATTATGAAAATGGTGCAACACTTTGGCCCTTAAAGATAAAATAAATAAAGTTTTACTATGGTTACTGTTGACGAAAGATATGTTCTATATAAAATTGTAACTAGTGCACTATTATGATGATGATGATTATGGTTATGATGTTTCATAAAAATATTCCCAAAATGTCTTATGTTGTGAGATAGGAAAATGTACATATGAAGCTTCTGCTTACATAGTTTTTCATCATGTTGCAGAAAAAGGTAAAAAGATCATGGAATATGTAGAGGGAAAGGATGGGCATGTGAGCTGTGTACAATGGATTGAAAACGAAAGATGCTAAGAAAGATGTTTTAAATTTCATAACTTATGCTTTTACTACTTTGTATGTTTACTTCCTGCACTTGGAGATATTAAGACATATTTTATTTTTTTGATTTTTGTAAAAGATCTGCTATTGATTTTCCTATATCAGCTTGCCAATCTTAGTGATTTAAAACCCTAGTTTTGTAGAGCCTCAGACGGCCTATCGGTGGTTGAAGATCGAACTGCCAGTCATGTTCAGTTTGCCGATGTTTAGAGTTCAGCCTACCGAACTGTGAACAGAATTAAATGGTGATTTTAAATTTTATTTGCATCATGGATTCATTAATTTGGTGTTGATAAACTATTTAAATAAATATAAAAGGTTTTGAAATATTGACATTTAGTTAAAAAATGTATGTATGGATCTTCGATTATGTTGGTAAAACTATGTTTAGAATTTATATAGTTTTCTAAATTAATAGTAACATGGATGATTGTAATGACATCTATGATGTCCGTAAGGGGGCATTACGCTTCTAGTCTCTACAAACCATTCTCAGTTATGTACCTCCACTTTCTCACGTTCCCCATTATTTTTCCTTCATGGCCGAGATGAGCCCAAGACATGTATACAGCCAACTTATGCAACCTACCACACACAACAACATATGCCTCTAAACTCCACCCTCAACACCCGCAAGGTTTTCCTAAGTCAAAAACAAAGCTTTCCTCCAAAACCAAAAGCTAAATGGACAAGTTATGGTGTGTTTTGCCAAAGCCGTCATTGGGCTGGAATAGAGTTTTTGACCACGTTTTGAGATAGGTTTTCCATCTATTTTTATACCAAATTTTTATTATGATATTATAATTTTTGTGAGAATGAATTTATGGGATTTAATGTTTAATTTTGTTTAAGAAACAAAATTTGTTATGAATATTATTTTTAATCCCATTTTTAGGTAAAAACTCGTATTTCAGGATTTTTCTAGGAAGAATAGACAAGAGATTTTGAGAAAATTTCTTTTAACATTGTTTATATATATGTTAGGTATCTCCTACAAAAATTTCAGATTCATATAAGCTATTTTTTATTTGTTTGAGAATTTATACCAAATGTTGTTTTTATGGTCTTTAAATTGCCTTTAAATGTGATAATTTGTTTGATGATATTATGGGATGTGTTTAATGCTAGAAAAATTTCTGGATCTTATTTATATGACTAGTTTTTGCTTGCAAATTTTTAGCTTCATGCATATGTTAGAATTAGAGAAATAAATTGTAGAATAAATACTACTCATTGCTTCGGTATTTTTATTGCAATGTTTTTGTAATAGTTGGTGTAGTTGAAAAATACTTAGAATGAAAATAAATTTGGTACTATATACTAAAATTTTAGATCAATTAGAATTTTTTATGATTTTATAAAATTCATTGATTGTTCACTGCCTATAGGCTGTTTATAGTGGCAGACTATTTTTGTGAATTCTAAAGTGCAAGAAAATATTTATAATGGCTCAAACTTGATGAAATTAATTTTGGTAGTAGCTTTATATGTCTAGTATGTCTTGTAAAAATTTCAATGCCATTAGAATTTTGTTGATTTTTCTAAAATTCAGTCATGTCACTACCTAAACCAAAATTCTAGCAACAAAGTTGTGACTTGTAGAACATAAAATAATGAATGAAAGTGATCCAATTATGATGAAATTTAATCTGGTGATTCTTATAGATGTTTAGAATGTATGATAAAAATTTTAAGTCGTTTCAAATTTTGTGTGATTTTTAAAAATTCATAGAACAATGATCCAAGTTACTCGTCCAGAAACTGAGTTGTCTTAAAAAATATGAAAATAGTTTTTAGACTAATCCAAATGTCATGAAATTTATTCTGGTGATATATATCATGTTACAAATGCTGTGTAAAAATTTCAAGGCAATTAGAATTTTCTATGATTTTATAAAAATCCTAGAGTGTTGGCTGTCGGGTTAAGTTATTGAACCTGTCTAAATTGTGATAATAGTACAAGTTAGTTTAATTGATCAAGTATGGAATTCTTTGTTGTAATGATGTTGAATGTGATGTTTTGAGTATGTTCTTATACCAAGAATGTTTCTTTTATTGCCATGTTATAATATGAAAGACGTTTGAGGCACTTGAGTCGTTGGAAGTAGAGAGGAAACCATTCACTTGCAAGAGGTTAAGTGAAAATTGCTACAAGTCAAGTAAGTACATTGTGACTTGCAACATGATTAAAAGTTTTGAGAAATGTTATATTTTTATGTTATCAATGTTTATGCATTTCTCATTCAACGATATTTTAGTAAGACAAAATACAACCCCTATTTATCTTTGGATTTACAGAACTTGAGAAGGAGGGAAAGAGATGAGTTTGTTTTATGTTTTTTCTATTAATTTTCAATCTGAAGTAAAAAGAACATTAATGCTTTTATAAGACAGTCACATGAGAATCGCGTGATAGGAAACCATTCAAATTTCAACAAAAGTGATCATACGAACTAATGTTGCAACACATTTATAAATTCAAAGAGTTGATTGCAAAATTTTTATTTTATAGATTAATTTGACAAACACTAAAGTTAAAGAGGTCTAGCGTAAAAAAGACTTTTTTATTTTGTCAAACAATGATTCGAATAAAATTTTTGATTCAAACTAGCTGAACTATTAAATGAAATAGTTGCAATTTCAAAAAGTGTATTTAGAAACGTTGATTCAAAACACTACATCATGTAAAAGCTTTACACTGTAATTTATTTTTGCTTTACATTATAACCGTTTAAACCATTGATTGAAACCAATTTTGCTAAACACGCTCAAAATGTATTAAAGGGCATTTTAATACTAAAAAGGGTCAATAGCTCTAGAAGTCCTTAAACTTTTAATATTGTAACATTTTGGTCATTCAATTAATTTAATAGACTAAAATAGCCACTAAACTTTTAACATTGTGACAATTTAGTCATTGAATTTAATAAGCTAAAAAAATCCTTCAATTAATTTTTACTAGCAAAATTAGTCCTATATGTTAGTTACTACTAAAACTTAAATGGAAAATATCATGTTGGCTTTCGCCCTTTGACATTCCTCTAAACAGCAGTGACCTCGTGTCACTCTCTCACTACACCTTCTTCGCAACAAAACCATCGTGTAGTTGTCCCACCAGTTACCTCACCCGACTAGCCACACTAAGGCACCGTGCAGTCATAGTGCCACACTCGTCAGCTATCATCATTTTAGCTTATTAAATTAATTTAAAGACAAATTTATCACAATGTTAAAAATTTAGAGACTATTTTACCCTATTTAAATTATTTCAAAGATTAAGTTGTCACAATATTAAAAATTTAAAGATTATTTTCACTTATTAATTTCATTTAAAGACCAAAATATCACTAAGCCTGCTACAAATGTTGCCTGGTGGGGGAATAAGAATATGCAGCGCGGAAGTGGTCCCCATGGTCTTAACGTGTAACAGGAATACTTTTAAATTAATTTAATATTAATATTTATAAATAGATATTTTTTGAATTTTTTAAATTATTTGATTTTTTTTTTCCCCTTTTTCTTTTGAGTATTGTTGTTTGTGGACCTGGTGGAGTGTAGAGTGTTCCTGCTAGAGGTCGAACTGGACTACAATATCTGTTCATCTTTGGTACATTCCCCAAAGTACATTTCTAAAATCTTGCATTCTTTGCGCTTTCTTTTTTCCTTTTTGTTTAGCTAGGAAGATAAAAATATTTATTCTGTTATATGGATAAGTAAATGGGGCCATTGTCTTTCATTGTAAGTTTTTTTTTTTTTTTTTTTGAAAAACATTCTATGATTTTAATAATGTTATATTTATACCAACTTTTATATTTAGATGGGAAAACTATTCTTTTATTACAACAGATAAACTCGATCAAATATATGGTCTTCATATTTTTTAATGCCATTTTTTAACTGAAAATAAATTGACTTGTCATGCACAGTTAAAAAAATAATTCACTCTTATAGTTCCATGTTTCAATAAGATTTACTATTAAACATTAATTTGGCACTATATTAATTGGGCCAAAGAATGGACTTTTTTTTTTCTTGCTTTACTCCATTTATGTTCCAACTTTATTTCCTCATTATTGTGATACATATTCTAACATGTTGTTTGACAAGGTTATGAACAGTGTAAAGTTCTCACATGCTACAGTAAAAAGAAAAAAGTTACTACAGTGTAAAGCTCTCACATACTACAATAAAAACAGTTCTAATAAATGATTTTTACCACTATATCAAACATTTTATAATTCTAATTCACTAACCAAATGGCAAATGTCACATTGTCACCTGAATAATTAACTTTAAGGTTTGAAATGAAAAGTTTGAAAAATATGGTTTGAAACTAAAATCCGAATTGACATATAAATGTATAATTAATCTTGAGTTTAAAAAGGCAATAGAATCTAGAATTGTGTTTGGATAATAAAGAAAAATGAGTCAAAATGCACCTAAGTTAGTGAATTTGAGGAGTTTAGAATTTTAAAAACGAGAGTTTGATTTACTTTAAAATTTAAGCAATCCTATTTAATCATATTGGGTTCTAAATCTGTTACTAATAAAATTATAGGACCTAATCTAAAAGTATAATACATACTAAACTAGGACTTATAATTTTATAAGTAGTAAAATTATAACATATCTGAATGAAAATGATTTGAAATTTTGCCCAACTTGTCTTACCAAGGTTTGAAACAAGGTCTTGGTTTTTAGAACCGGACACCTAAACCACCTGCCGAAGTCCATTCTCATATTCTTCTTTTTACCCTTGTAACTTGTCCTTTTATCTTTTGGTTCTTTTACGCAGGGCATGGGAGTGTCATGTACATCATTGACCACAAGTGAGTGCAAGGACGCGTCAAGAGTCAAGCGACAAGTGACAGGGTAAGGACGTATTATTAATATGCATTGGCAATGACAGTATTTTTTTGTCTGCTAGTTGTAAATTGTAATAGAAGGGACTTTGTTGGGTAGCACCCATGCGTTAAGTGGTTTTTCTAGCTCTCACACTGATATTGTATATTTTTGACCGCTGAATCTGATTGACAAGACATTTAACACAAAGACATGCACAACAGACAGTTTTGATATAAATTTGACAACTCGACAGCTACCGGTAGTTTAATTTTCAAGGTCTTACTATAAAGATTCTCGTGTTAAATTGTGAGTTGAGGGAGAATTTTTAGGTAGAAAAAATTTGCGAGTTGAGTAGTGATAGCCAGGAAATGTGATATAGCATTTTCATTCGCATCGAGATTTTGAAGAACACTGGAAATGGTTTTGACACAAATGGAGCAATTAAGAACAAATATAAAATGAGTGAAAATAGTCTAGTTGGTTATAAGTCCATCCGCTTTAACTATACTTTGATGGTTCAGATCACATTGAACTTCACTTAAAAAGTGGTGACATTTTTCCCTCCTTTTGTATCAAAAAAAATAATAATAATAACAAATACAAGGCATATAAGAAAAACGAAAGAAAAAAACCAGAATCCATCTTATTAATAATTCCTCTAAAAATTGAGAATCACACAAAAAAACAAAAAGCTTACGTATTCTCAGGCCATGTGTTCATATGACAATATGCAATCAAGTTACAAGATAATACATTAACAAATGACTACATTTAGACTGTGGGCAAAGAAAACAAAAGAAAAAAAAAATCAAAATCTTTGGTACATTATGTACAGGGACGTAATAAATAACCCAAAATGGGAAAAGAAATGGAAAGAAATGATTATTCTCTTCGAACAAGAACTCTAGCAATACCACAATTTGCAGTAGAACGATGATATTTGAGTATTTATGTGTCATTTGTTAGACCACTGGAACTCTATCCCTAAATTTCTTGATGGCCCACTTTTGCTTTCTGGCAACAAGGTGTATTCTCCAGCAACTGCTCCCAGCATCACTACTCTATCAATTTGGATAGTTACTTTCCCGAACGAACTCTGTAAGAGATTAGAAAAACAATTTAGTCAAGGTTTTTAGTAGTCCTAGAAAATTGAAAAAGAGCGAGGTTATAATTTGAGAAGAAAGCAAATACTATACGAGAAAATATGCGTAATGATTATTCGCATCTCTCGTAAAAATACTATAGTCCATACCTTCCCCATTTTGCTTTTGTTCTTGCAAGATATATGAAGTTTCTGCCCTTTTGGAGGACTCTCAAAGGACCAGGAAAAGCTCTCATCCCACTCTGGATTTGGGCCAGTTGAAACAATCTGACAAATTGACAGTAACCAGTTCAAAATTAGTCAAAACGAGTTTGTAGCGTCGACACAAACAAAAATAAATAGGAACAGTGAGGTAAGACGGCTTAACTATAAACAGATTGGGCTTGGAATGGCCATCTTGTGGTTTAAAGGTTTCTCCTCAACAACTAAGAAGTTCCGGATAACTCTAAAGGTTTCTTTTAGAATGCATGAAGATTCTCAATAAAAAATAAAAATAAGCAGCACAAACAACATGCATGATACTACATGGTTAGCCAGAGATCTTCTACCAAGTATAGAGAAGTTTTCAAGTTGCGTAGATTATTTACCCCATGGAAATAACAGAAAGTCACTGGCTTCAATCATAAGAGTGAAGTAAAGAATTGTGAGAAGTCTTCTGTCCTGATCTTTCATTTAAACTCTAATTTCTAAAAGATAAAAAGAGCGACAAATCCCGTCGGGAAAAAGCAATTAGAAAAACTTTTAAGAAATACCTAAAGCAACTATGATTAAAAAGTCTATGAAAGCTATTTTACCTTGGTTTGCCTGGGCGGAGTATTGCCAAGAGTAAGCTTGCAATAAACACTAGGGTTTCCCACTGACTGCTTCATATTGTTCCCGCACTTGATTATGACGACCAATGTTCCTGGCAAACATTGCAACAAAAATTCTGCCTTCTCCTGAAACCGAGGTGGACCAGACTGAATCAAATATTGCAGCAAGGGAATTGCATCTGCGGCAGCAATTGACTGAGCTCTAGACACTTCAGCTGGGCATGCTGACCAAGCTTGCCTCAGTAGAAAAAGTGCATCCAAGGCAGCTTCTTGAGTTGCCTCTGACCCTGTCTTGAGAGAAGTAACAAGATGGGGAATACTGAGTGTCGCAGGCTCAGTCGCTCTCAGACGTGGGAAATTGCCAAAGAGAGCATTTAGAGCCTTCAGGTACTCCTCATTCACAGTTCCAGAAGCCCATAAATCTTTTTCAATAGCAGCTGTAACACCACAAAAATTTTAGTTACAATGCTATTTTATTTGGAAAAGCCTTGTTTGTTGTGCTAAGAGATGAAAAAACTGGTTCTGATTTGTAGAACAGATCTAAAGGAAACAACAATTCTTTCTTCATTTAGTAAAAATCTTCTATGTCCAACCTTAAGGGGTCACTATACAAATAGTATGTTATCGGTCATAACTTTTATCCACATTTAACAAAATTATAACTTAATAGAAATAGCAGATAATTATCAATGATACTGGAGAATAGCTCATATTTCAAAAGGAACCCACCAGATTTCTCAAGCTAACTGGACAAAACACAGCAAGAGTGATTTGAGTCAAGTCATGCACATATCTTTGTAAACAAGCATTTTCATTTAAAATTATTTAGCGCTTTTACTCCGTTTCACATAAGCATACAATAACAAGATTTGATTCGTCAAGATAATACTCAGTCACGCTAAACAAAATGCAGCATTTTCTGCAGATAAAAGAAAATAAAACGAGAAATGAGCAAGAGGAAGAGAACTTACCAGTTATGGATCTGACTGTTTCACTAGAAGCATACTCTTGAATGGTGTGATTAGAAAATAGAAGTTTGACAAACATTGCAGCCTGAACGGCTGTTTCTGGTTCACTAGTTCCAATCAAATCCAATACAACCTGAACCCCACCAGCCTCGGCAACTGCTCTTTTGTTAGATCGACTGTACATCACAAGGTTTTGCAAAGCACATATGGCTACAACTTTCATTTCTTCGGTCGGTTGTTCTTCAAGCACATTAACCAGGGCATGGCAAGCTGAGACAGCGTCAGCACTTCGAGCAAGACCCTCATTCTGGAAAAGATCACCCAGAGCCAAAGTAGCCAGTAATCTTGCTTGCTGAGCTTGGGTTTGTGGATCTAAGAGATATTGAGACAATGGTAAGATGGCCGACTTAGTAGCTTTAGTTTCTCTAATCTTCACGTTGTTCAACAATACTTCCAACAGTCTGGCAGCAATGTCCTCGCACTGATGACATCTGAGAATTTCCAAAAGAGCCTCTATGGCACCACTTTCAGCCATTGCCTCAGCGCTGGCTGCATCATCACTCTCCAGAACTAGAAGGGCATTCAAAGCACCTGTTACTGTGCTTTCTGATCCGGAACGAAGCAATCTAACCAACACAGCAACTGGCACTTCCAAATAAAATTCAGAACTAAATTGCAGAATGCTTGATAAAACAGAAGCAGCAGACTCCCACAAAGCGTGGGGAAGTGACGGATCAGATTGAAGTATCACTTTGGATATTTCTATGACACCACCCTCTTTTGCAATTTCATTGGGCCATGTCAATGCAATACTAACAAGAGCCTTTACAGCTCTTTGCTGCAATATGTGTATACCAGAGCCGAGAACCCGAATTAGGGGACCAATCACTTGCTGTGTCACAGGATCCTTTTGAAGATGTTCTTCTGAAAGTAGATGTGATAGAAGCTCTGCAGCCAACTGTTGTACTGCTGGAGAAGGAGAGTCAAGTAAAGGGATAAGCGGTTCAATAGCTTGGTGGGAGGTTAAAGTATAATCAGCACGACACTGTGGATGCTCCAAGATATTAACAAGAACCTGGAGTGCACTATGCTGTCCATTGGAACCAAACTCTGGTCTTGCTAGCAAAAGGAATAGGGGCTCGACTACTTTTGCTGCAGATGGTCCCTTAGCAATGCTAGCATTGTTAGTCAATATTCGGAGCAATTCTGCAAAAGCTGCACAGAGAAAATCTGGCGCTTCAGGGAGGATATCAAGTATGCTTTCAATTACTCCAGCTTTCACCATTTCCATCTTACAAGCAGGCCTGTCTTTCCCCAGCTTCACAAGAGCTCTAGAAATAGCCTCGTGAAGGAAGTAATTCTTACCATAGAGAAGGCCAACAAGAGGAATAACTGCACCATGAGCAGCAACTAGTTCAGCCAGCTGCTCGTCATCAACAAGCTTATCCAAGGCACGGACAACTGAATGCTGCGCAGGACTAAACTCAGTTACAAGAAGTGACACCAGAGGCTCAACACACCGTGCTGCAGCCATTGTGGATCTGATTCTCGTATTTCCAAAAAGAACACAACACAATTCAGCGGCATCTCCTTTAAGCTCTGTTGAACAGTTTGATGAAAGGATCCTGCAAAGAACATCTACAGCATTCATTTCGACATCTGCAACTGCTAGGGCTCTTGATGGGTTTTCACTCAATAACCTAACAAGTGCAGCAATAGCTGCATGCTGTTCCCTTTCCAGGCCTGTATTGAGGATCTCCACTAAGGGTTGAACAGCTTGCCGAGCAGATTCTGCATTCCGAATATGATCAGCAGAAAATAAGCTTTCTAATGCTTTTGCAGCACTATACCTAGCACCCCTTCCTCCTAAGCGTAATACTGCCACGAGTTGACCAACAGCACCAAATGCAGATTCATGTTTTCTAATTTCAGCACTGCTGAAAAGAATACCCAACAGATCGGTAGCAGCTTCCTCGGTTGCATCTTGGGGCCCAAGAGATAGATACTTAGTCAGAGCTTCCAGAGCTCCTGATTCTACCATAACTATTTTATTTGACGGACAGTCCTTGGCAAGCTGAATCAGAAGCCCAAGTGCCAGAAATGGTGCTCCAGGGTGATCCGGGATTGGTTTGAGAAGATCAACAAGTAGAGGTATTGCTTTCCGTGAAGTAGCACCAACCCTTATGTCATCAACTCTAAACAACCTCTCAAGAGCAACTTGTTCTGGATAACGCACCAAACCAAACTCCTCTGACAACTCCAGAAGATTGCTTAGATCAGCATCAGCACAGCCAAGTAGAGAAATAAGCCCACCTGCTGTACCAGAATTTGCAACAGATAGAAGTGTTCCCCTGCTACCATTGCAGACAAGACTAGCCATTGCCTGTGCAGCAAAATATTTGTTTGCTGACGCCTCTGACTTCAACATGTTTGCAACTACTGGGATACATTTCATGGTTGCATGTGCTCTTACGATATCTCTATCTTGAAACAATATTGCTAACAATAACACACAAATCCAGATGCTGTTGTCTTCTTGAAAATCAATCTGCTTATATCAGCACAGAACAAGAGAAAAAAGTTAATGAGAAGTGCAAACTCATAACATACATCTCAGTATTTGCGTAGTAAGTGGAAATACCAAAAACCATGCATAATGCCTAATATACAGACAGAAAACTATAACTGACTGAATGCCTTCTGAATTTCTCATGCTGATTGAAATATGAAGTCAAAACAAGGGAGTTAATTACCTGAGAATAACATGAAGAACAATTTGCAACCCTATCGGTGAGGACTTCAACTGCTCCAGCATCCATAATCACTATTTTGCTCTTTTCATCATGACAGGCAAGTACAGAAAGCAGCCATATAGATAGATCAACACCAGAAATAACTGCTGTGCTCATATCATATTCATCTGTCCTGGTTTCTCCTTTATTATGCCTAAAAATGCTAATGTACTCCTTGTCATCATCCACTAGGTTTTCCAAAGACGACTGAGAAGAACTCAGCATTGCAACAAGAGATTGAATGAGAAGAGTGCATGAGTTTGATTGACTAAGATCTTCCACCACTCTCTGGTGACTAACTTTTGCAGCACAAACAAGGAGTGCAACTCCCCCAATTTTAACTTTTATGTTTGTAGAATTGATCACCCTTTTGGCAATTGATGAGATACATCCAGAGGCACTGGCAACTGTGTCTCCGAGAACAATAGGCTGGTCTCTACAGAGTCGTGACAAAATTTCAATAGCTTTATCCTGCAATGTAGGCAATGCATGAGCAATAGAAAAAACAATAGGGGTTATGCTTTTTGGGTATTCTGCCAAAACTGCCCATGCAGGTTTCGTTTGCCAGCTCACTCCTCCGGACCTGGACAAAATAGCAAGCGCATCAAGCGCCTCAGCTGCAGCAACAGATCCAGCATTAGCAGATTCTAGAAAAGAAACTAATGCAAGAACGATTCCTGAACGATTCACACAATCATTCAAAGCATAATCAATTTGGCGAGAATGGAGGAGGCGAGCAATTGCTGCTGCTGCATGGGTCTTCCCAGATACCGTCCCTTCATGCAGAACTCTTGTAGCTGGCAGAATAATTTCTTCAGCCACTGCTTTCTCCGAAACTTCATTATCAAGAATAAGATTTGCCAAGGCGCATGTTGCTAGCTCAGCAACATCCAGAACTGGAGAGTTAGCAAGCATGATCAAAGGAGATAATGCATCCCTAGCAACAGCAGCCACTTCTTTATTCTCCTTGATTGAAAGAAAAATCGAAGCAAGGCAACGTGAGGCCTCCACCAGGATGTTTTCAGATTCAACATTAAGTAACTTCATCACTGACCAAAGCGTTTTAACAGCAATGCCAGTTTCACGCAAGTCTTTCCTAGTTTCAAAAATTCCAGCTAGAGCAGATGCAGACTTGGCTTGAGTCTCTTCTTTAGTTGAGCTCAAAATTTTTATCATTGTCTCAATTGCATCATTAGCAGCACTGCCTTCACGCAATATGTCATTGAGGGGATCTACAGAAAGCATACTTCTTAAAGCATCCAAAACATATGTTTTAGATTCAGGAAGATCACTTGTTAATAACGCAGTCAGCTGGCTAATAGTTGCAGTGTCAGATTTATGGATTAGATGATTCAAAGTCTTTGCTGCAATTTCTTTCCCATTTGCACTTCCATTCTTTAGAAGCCATAATAGTGCAGGAACAGCATCAGCACTTTCAACACAAGCACGAATATCTTCACTGTGATTGCACAGGTTCCGAAGGATTGTTGCAGAATCTTCCTTGGCTTTCACAGATCCAGTCTCCAGAATCTGAACAAGTGGAGGTATGCCACCAGCAGCAGTAATAGCCCATTTGCTCTCATCGTTTTCATTAGACAACAAACAAAGAAGTGCAACTGCACATTCTTGTTGCTGTTCAGATGAAAGTCCAAGAAGAGATATCAACAGCTGAACCCCGTCACGGCCCTGAAGTGCACGCCATAGACTGCCATCATTATTGCAAAGCGTAAGCAGAGCTCTTACAAGCTCATCCTGAACCTCATTTGTTGCCATTGTGATCAAACCAACAAGTAAACGTTTGGCGTCAGAATTTGCAAGTTTAGTTGATAGTATTGAATTCCCATATAAACTGGCAAGGGCTTCTATAGTCCGTTCCTGCACAAGAAATGGTAGGCGAGGTTTTAGCTGTGTAAGCAAAGTCTGCTCAACAGCCAAAGCATCCGATGCTGTGGTTGATTCTGCAATGCTATCATATATCATAAGAGCCGAAGCTAAAGCCCCCAAGGTGTCAGCAACTTGGGCAGGTGAAGTACATGATTCAAGGCTTTGACCAAGGCTTGAGATGACAAATGATAAACCGCCAGAAATGTTTGCTAAAGCACACATAGCCTTCTCCTGCAACGCTTGAGCATACTCACCCTGCATAAATTCTTTTGAAGGGGCTATCGTAGCATTTATAAGAGCAGGAATACCATTGAAATTAGCTATCTCTCGCCTTGCTTCTTTGCACTGAGCAGAGAGAGATTTAAGAGCCCCTGCAGCTTCTGCTCTAATAGGTGCTTCATTACCAGGTCCCAATAACTTGAGAAGTTGTTTTGTAGCCACTGCAGCCAGTATCTTAGAACAAACAGATACATCCTCCATCATCACACATGCAAGGAGAAAACACACATTAGCTTGAGTGCTTGACTCGCCAGTTTTCAGCAACTTCACAAGTATATCCACTCCTCCAGCTTGTAATGTTGCTGTCCAGAATCCTTCCGTGCTGCTTGAAAGGTTTCTTAGTGACCCAGTCAACAGGCCATCAACCAAATTACCTTTTTTGATACCATTTTCTAGCTGCTCCCAAAGCACTGGCACAACTCCTTCAGTTGAGAAAATTTTTGATCCAACATGATCCTTGGCACCAACTTGAGAAACAGCATAGATGGTCTTTGCTGCAGCAACTTGACCTTCTGCTGAGGTAGACTTGAGCAAACCAAGCAATGGCGGAATACATCCACCAAGCAAGACTTTTACCCTCAGTTCATTCTCCTTGCACAGAGAGCCTAAAACAGTAGCAGCTTGTATCTTCACTCCAAGCGATCCTGATCGGAGAAGAGAAACAAGCACTGGAACAGCTTGAGAATGAGATCCAACAGCACTGAAAGCATTTTCACGTGTATCAACAAGTTCCAGCAACTGCTTCAATGAATATCCTTTCTCGTGTACAGAAGAGGAACTCTGACGTAACTGCTCAATGCATTGGGCAACACTTGCCAGCGTCCCATCTGGATCCTCCATGCTACTGCGATCTCTGCAACGGTGCAACCAATTTGAGAAGGTCAGATATAGACAACCTAAACTTACTGCTTTTATGACACAATGTTGGCGAAACTTGACAGGCGACCTAGCTAACATTGACTAAAGTATAAATTCATTGCTTCTTCAATTAAATGGTTGTTCAACCCCACAACCCCTAGGTTTTGCAGATATACAACATAACTAAAATAACAAATAAGAAGCAAAGATGATTGAACTAGAAAAAAGGAACCACGGGATTCAGGTCAACTGCAAAATAAGGACGACAGCCAGAAAGACAATGTACATGTACTAATAGACTAATTAATAATTCAAGGACGTGTTTCATCCTAGTCTCAATTATTGAGAGCCTCTATAAGAAATAACAAAACGGTTTTTTTTTTTTTAAAAAAAAGGTTAAGGTAAACACCTGGAAAATTAGAAGTATATTCTTTCGACTATTTAGTGTCTGCTTGGTTGTAATCATAATGCCACGCTCCCTCAGGTTATTCCATTAAATCATAAACTAATTTACTAACATAAGAAATTGGACCTGTAAACTAAGTTAAAATTATGTCTAAGCAAAGGCTGCTTTCATTGCATCAAAGTCTTTATACTCTTTTAACTAAATACGTTGTATAAACTTTATCATTATTTGGAGGAACTCCGTATAAACAGGAAAATAATGGGGAGAAGCTGTCCTAGAAAGACCCCTGAGATATTGTTAAATCGTATTCGACATTGAAGCTTGCTCAAATCATGGAATATGTCTGGTCCAGCAACCATGAGCATTCCTATAACCGGCTTAACAATAGTCAAGTAAAAACAATAAATCGATTGTCAAATGATTCTTCCCACTAAAAATGAAGGAAAAAATCATTTTGCATATTATAAGGTTTAAACAGACCTTGACCCCATCTTCGCAACAGAAAGTGGGGTTGGAGGCTCTGAATCTTGAACTTTCATATCCCCATTCCTTTCCTGCAGCCATAAGAATGTACGCAATGAACATACATATAAATATTCATAAACTTTCCAAGTGAAGGAATTAAAGATTATGATCAAATGATAAAAGGATAAAGAGACACAAGCTAATAGTAGGAAATACAGCAAAACATCAGTTATAAGTTAATAACACAAATCCAGGATATATATCTATATAAGTAATAATATGTGGTGTGTGTGTGTGTATCATTTCCTATCCACCCAGAAGTAAAAATAAGCAATTGGTATTCTGATAAGAAAGCATCTCAAGAACCTATGAGAGGCATCACTTGTGTAGATAGAAAGCCATATAATTGCAAACCAAATAGTAGCACTAACATAGAAGTTCAGCTACTTTAGCCTACACGAAGTCTACATAAGCAGCTTTGGTTGTTCATCAAGCAGTATATGCTTTTTATGCCCTTTTCCCCCTCCTTTGTTCAATAGATTTTGCACCACCCTGCTCAACGTAAAGGCTTACACTTATTTGTTTTAGTGTATCTATTCTTTTTCCCCATATTAATGGTCTATTGTTTACCCTTTTTTATTTCTGTATAAAAATCTAATACAAGTCCATAAAGAAATAGGAGAAAACTACATATAAATCCCAGATTTTGAGTTCTTTATAGCTTCAAATGGTTCAGTTTAAAACCTAAACATTCAACAGCCATGTAGATTTGTGGTCTAAACAATCTCAATTATGCCCAACTTTAGAACAATCAATACAGGTTGATAGAAAGCAGGGCCAATGGGATCAGATTCACTCCACATCTACACCCACCAAGAGACTTCATTCCTTCTTTGCAAATCAGTCTATACAATGACCCTCGGAACAAACCTTCTCACTCCCATTTTTCAATCTCATTTGCCGCACAAATCAAAGCTAAACCACAAAAATCCATGTGGGAAACAACGGCAAAAAAGTGTAAGAGACTCACCAAATCATTAGTGGCAAAGCTACTGCCGTTGCTGGCAAGCCTCCAGGACAATGTTGTTGTCGCCAGCTTTGCTTCACGTCACTTCACGATCCCAAATCAAAATAAGCAAGGGAGTCACTTGCCCTTCTCCAGATCTACCTCAGAGACACCGTCCAAAGCATCAATCAAAACCCTCCTGCCAAAGAACAAATACAAAATTCACAAAGGAGAATTCCACCACGTTCAGATTCGAATTCAGATCAGACTATGCTAGCCAAGCTAAAGTCACCATTGCATACAAAACAATTCAATCTGAAGTAAATTAAAACAATAAAATTATTCAAGAAATTAATAGAGCTAAATCCAATGTGTAGTATCAATATGAAGTTCAATTACTCTACCTAAGTTGAACTCAATCATGCTCTGTTTGATTGAAGAACAAAGAAATGGACAAAAACATAATTAGTAAAGTTTGAAACTCAATTAAGGAGCAATTCAACCAATTCGCTCATGAATACGAAACTCAATCCAATCACATTCATGAAAAACTACAAAGTTCCGACAGATTCGACTCGATTCCAGCGAATCCGGAGCAGATCGAGCTCATTCCAATCAAGTCTTGAGCTTTTCAGCGAAGAGTCAAACAGAAGAACCAAAAAAAAAAACAAAAACAAAAACAAAAACAGCTCGACAAACAAAGAGCAAAATAATCAAACAAAATGCACAAATCTGGTCGCAGATTTCCAATAGATTCAACACAATTCAGTTACAAATCTCTTCTCGACTCACCTCTTCACCACAGTTTCATACGAAAGCAATAGAGAGAGAGAAACTCACCTTGAGAGAGAAAGAGAGAAATGGAGGGAGCTCTGGGGCATCAATCAGTTTCGTGAAATAGAAGCGAGCATTGACAACGGGAAGGCAAAAAGGAGGAAGAAGAAAAAGAAGAACAAGCTTTGCAAAAAGCTAGAGAGATAAAAAGAGAGAGATAGAGACAAGGGGAAAATTAGATACATAAATTGTGTTTTCTTTTTGTGCCTGTGTGTGTTTCTCTATCTAAGTCCTATATTTTCTCTTAAGACGAGTATTACGTTTGGTCTTCCGATACTAACAGAGGAGAGAGAAACAGAGTATAGTGTGCGTCTGTAAGGCGTAAGGAGTGAGAGAGAGAGGTAATCTCACCGTCTGGGTCTAATGGGACGACCGACAATTTAAGAGCTCTAAAAGCTTCTCGGCTCGGCTTCAATTCAGCTCTAAAATAGTCCACGGATTTGCCTTTTCTCTTTTCTTTTTTTTTTTTTTTTTCCTTGTTTTACAAGGAAGTAAACTGCTAAATCCGTGGACTATTTAAAAAATGACAGACTAATCTCTCTTTTTTATTTGATACAATAGAAGGGAAAATATCAGCATTTTTTAATAAGGCTAAAAGTAACTTTAACCATCAACTTATAATTAAAGTAAAAAAAAACTTATAATAACTGAATTGCTCTTATTTATCAGGGCTCTGTTTTTTTAGCTCAGCTAATTTTAAACTAGAAAAAATAGTTCAAAAAGGCTAAAATGCCTAACGGTCATTGCCTTTTTCGCTTCTTTACACTGGGCTACTGTCAAAGACAATCTTTTACTTCAAAAAAATTAAAATACCCCTAATCAAATCAACTATCATTTAAAAAAATATTAAAAAACAAATAGCTAAAAAACTAAAAAAAATTACATAAAAAAAAAAAAAAAGGCTTTTTGTTTCTTCCTCAAAGCAAAAATCAAGGACTTTCTACACCTCCGGCAACTCTCTGACGCATAGCCACAGCAGCTACGGACAAATCTCACTGCCACCAACCAAAGCCGTCGGTGACGGTAAGCCCCCTAAACCACGATCAGAATCACTCGATCAGTACAATCTCGTACACAGTGCTTCGAATATCAGCCTCAATGGCCACCAAACGCCACTACAGAAAAACAACCTCCGTTTCGCGCCTCGCGTCTTCCGTCACCACCATCGTCACTCGACTCAAAGGCCCCTGAAGACTAAAATCCCGGCTTTAGTCTCGTGATGGAGATAACTGTCGGGATGTCGATGGAGGTCACGACCTCACTTCCGCCTGCAACTCTTACGAGCGAGGTGAGAAGACGACTGGGCAACGCTGGCGGAGTAGGCGACTTAAGCATCGTCAACCTCGACAGTGGATATGATGGGTTGGCTATGGGTTGTTGTTCTGTTGAAATTGGGTTTTATTGAATTTTTTTCTAATAATTATATATGATGGGTTTCGTTTTAATGCAGCAATATGATGGATTCATTCTATAATTCCTCTGCTGTTGAATTTTATGATGATGGGTTTTGTTGCAGAAATCTATACAATGGCTTTTGCTGATTTTTTTTTTTTTATTTCTGTTTTGCATTTTCTTTCCATTTTCTAAATTTTATTTTATGTGGGCATATTTGGAAGTGTCGATAAGTGAACGGGTTCTTGTTCTTTGATGTGCCTATATCAATTGTTCATTATATGATCAACGATCTATTCTTGATACGAAGATAGGGATAAAAGAGAGATGACGGAGGGGTTGCTCAGCATTGTTAGAAAAAACTAACTCTACAAATAATGATTGATTATAGAAGAATGGTAAGACATGAAAAGGGCAGCGGTTACGTCATTGGGCACGAATACCCTAAAAGGTAAAATAAGAGGAGGTGACGGTACTCCCTTGGATCGAAAGTCCTAGAATACACTGTACAATAATCGATCCGAGGCTTGATGTCCCCTCACCTGATACTCTTGGAATGATTGAAGAGTGGAAAAGCGTGTCCATTTAGGTTTCGATGAGTCGAGTAATGAATGCTCTATTCAAATATAGATACCTAAGAACATTGATGAATCATAATCTTGGTATATATGTATGAAACTCGGTAATAATTAACATAAGGTATTCACGGAATAGAATCATAATGAATCTCATAAATTGAACAATGATTGAGAATCAACTAACTATGTAGGTTTAATGTGGTAATGAATAAATCCTAAAGATGAGTAATGGTTTTTCCTTACTAGGCATGTTGATGCTCGTCCCTATTATATTTACATCTCTTTGGTGGAATTCAATGTAACTTGTTTGACAAAGAATAGGCGACAACACTGCTATTCTCATGTTGTAAGATCTTAGTTTTATTATAACTCGTTCAAATCATATAAGGGTCTGTTTGGTAAATGGATTCGAATTAGTGATTTAATTTGAGTTAGTATGATTTGAATTAGGATTTAAGTTAATGATTTGAATTGTTATTCGAATTGACGTTTGGATATGCATTTAAGTTTTAATCTGAGTATGGAATAAAATTGAAATTTGTGTTTGGAGATGTAGTGAAGATAGTTTTTGATTTATTAATAAATCTAATAAAATCTTAATGTTAATGTTCTTAAAAAATATGCAATAAAGATCTTGATTTATTCCTCTCTTAATTCCTCTCTTAATTAGGAACACAGTGAAAAAAGAATCATCTTAATTGGATATCAAATGAAGAAGTTATGATTTTTTTCCTCAAATATAGGAGAGAGAATTTTAGTTTTTACTGTAGCAAAGATATTCGAGTATCAAAAGTTTAAGAGGGGATGAGAATTCTGAAAACTTGGATTCTTGATACTCAAATGATTCAGATTTTAGGAGAAACAAACATGTATCTGAAGGATTTTTGATACTTGAATCCAGATTTGAGTCCATTGAGTTCAAAGAATGCATGAACCAAACATACCCTAAATAAAAAATTATAATAATTTTAATTCTCTTCTTATACTGTCGAAAAGTCAATGCCAAACATGCTATCATTTATGTGTTTCATTGAGGATCTTGAATCTCAGACTTTCATCCATTTATCTTGTTTATTATTAATACAATAGTTCATCTTAGGTTTCATCTAAAACCCTATGGGCCTGTTTAAGGTATAAGATAAGATAATATTAGATAAGATAGTCTTAAAGGATTAGATTAGAATGTGTTAAAAATAATGGGATAAAATTTTAGCTAATCCAATCCTAGGTTCATAAATAAGAATAAAATTTACATCAATGCATAAATGAGGTTCCCTTTTATGCAAGAGCCATAATCCATAGGAAAGATCATCAATCCGTGTCTCCATCAAATACACCTATGTTAATAGCACAAGTTCAAGTCCAAATCTGTCCTCCATGATATAATTCCACAGAAAGGAGACGAAACAGAAATAAAAGTTTCCCTTTTAAGCAAGGTTGTACGTGTTGCTATTTTTTTTTTTATCTGCTTCTAATTGTGCCTCATCACGTTCATGTAATATAGTTTGAAGCTCTTAAGCATATATATATATATATATATATATATATATCCTGGACTCCTAATGGTAAATTACTAAATAAGAATATTACTCATAGATACAATTAGGACATGTTTGGTGTGCAGGTTTAAAGACGATTAGATTAGATTAGATTAAAAATATTTTTTGTGACAATTACATTTTGACCTCTCAATTTTTAAAAAATTGTAGTTTGACCTAAATTTAAAATTTTTGCAAACAGGTCCTTGAAAGTTTTTTACAATATAAAAAATGTTGTGTTTAATCTCATGCTTAAGTAAAGGATAACCTAATCCTCTTTCAAGAGAATTCAAGCATACAGTAGATAGGAGCTTATCCAATTTAATGGATTAAAAATTTTCACCAAACAATATATTAAAATTTAATTCAATTTAATCTTTTCTAATCAGGTATGGCCTTAGAGTATAATTTGTAGTTGTTTAGTAGTATATCTTCCGATGGTAAAGGGGTTTAAGATATGAACTTGGAGGGTCATAAAGCCCACATGATGGCAATTTATTCATCTTGGTACAAAGGAATCGGTCCATCCCCCACTAACATAAGGAACCAAATTTTGGACCATCTTATTATTTAGTGTACGAAATGAGGACACTTGATTTGGCATGCGAAAAAGTCGTTGAACGTTATTATCATGATAGCATGACTGACACTGATCATTTGTTAATTTATATACCAAAACCTAGCCGCCCTCCCTTCCGACCAACCAGCCCCAATATTTCTCTTTTCCATGCCTCTCATACACAGACACGTAACCATACAAAAATGAACACAATGGTTTTAAATCCTCTATTCAATTTTGATGTCTCAGATAGTTTTCAATCAATCAACTTACAATATATTATTAAAAAAATTTAAAATAGTATTTAATTGACTTTTACATATTTGACACTACTTGAGACAAAAGATTTGAGTCCCAAACATACCACCCAAGACACACATATATGCTCATAGACCTATACATAAGGGGTATTATTGAAGTAAGAAATTATTTAGTAGACTGAATGTACCACGTCATTATGTTTATGTGGTACACCCGTCTAATAAATGTTTGACATTTGAACTATTTATTAACATTGTTTTGTTTAGTCATTTTTCTTTCTCCTAACCACAACTATCATAATTACTCTACCAAATCTCCTACACTAATTACTTGCAATAATAGTATTCTTATAAGTTTTTTTATACACTTATCGAAACTTGGCAAAAAAATGTTAACAATTATTTTAATTTATTTCAACACACACATATGTACCATATATTAAGGGCACCTGAGATATTGACTATACTATATGCATGTCTTAGAAACAAAAGATAATATTTTGTATTTATAATATAGTGGCTTGTCTTCTTGTACTTGGCTTTGCAATTTGTTTGGCAAATTGGCTTTGACTTAACAAAGTTTACGTTCAGCCAAAAACAAAAAAAATTGTTTACTTATGATAGTAGGATATATTGCATATTGGTTATTTGTTTTATAATCAGGCGTTGTTTTTTTTAATATATATATATATAGACACACGTTGTTTTTAGTATTGGTTTTTATCATTATAGTGAAAATAATATTTTGGTATCGTGTTGTATTGAATGATATAGGATATATTGGTTATTTGGATTATACATATATGTGCATCGTTAGAGTGAAAGTAGTGCTTTTTTTACCGTGTTGTACAGTCAAATGATTTTAGAAAATAGTACTTTATTAAAAAATATATTTAGAACATTAATAATATTTGAAATTGATGAAAGAAAAAGATTTAGGTGGAGTATTTATCATAGTTGTGATTAGAAGAGAGAATAATAATTAGACAAAACAATAATCATAAATAGTCCAAATGTCAAACATTTATTAGACGAGTGTACTATATAAATATAATAACGTAATACACCTGTCTACTGAATAATTTTTCTATGGAAGTAATGATTAAATTTTAACCTATTAAAAAAAGAATAAACTTTACCCATTTTAAGTTTAACAAATTTGGACCGCCAATGAATTAGTGTCACAGTAACTATATCTTTCTTTCTTTTCCTCTCAACATGGCTAGCCCGAGCAGCGGTGGAGCATTAGGTACATAGTCGAGTTTTGCTTGAAACGTGGACCAACCGTCGGAGGAGATAGGCACATAGCAGCATTTTAACAAAATTTTATGGACATTTTTTAATTGAGTTTATATAGGCACAAGATAGTAATCCCACCTCAAAACTATGTCAGAAATCGTTATACAAGATTCAAATTGCTCAATAGACATGGTTATAGCATTACAATTATATGTACTACCGTCATGCACACCCAATAGACATGTAGTCCACATAGAGATTATTGGATCTAACATTTATTCATTGATGATAAGTTCTTGTCTTCTGGGTCACAATTGATGTACATTAATTATTTGCAAGGATTATTTTCAAATTTTCACCTTGAACTTTGAGTATTGTAACAATAAGTCTTCTGTTCTTTAATTTTCAAATTATTTAATTTGAGTTGTTGTGTTAAAATTTCAGATTAAATTTACTAGCGATGTATTTTTTAGGGAAAATATTTTTGCAATTCTATCTCAGGAATTTACAAGTTTTCTTTTGGCCGAGGGAGAAGGATCTCTTTGTTGCGCTGAAAACGAGTCCAATGAAATGATGAGATGTGTTGTAGGTCGAAATTTTCACAAAAGAGAAGGTAAAATGGTGGCGAAAATCTGAGATGGGATTGTCAACCTGAGCAAAATGATTCGCACACTAATAACATATTGTTTTGTTATAAGCAAGCACAAGATTCAAGACCACTGCAAGGAAGAACATCGATGAAGATCCTAGAAGATTCTAGAAAGGAACTACAATTTTAATTCATAAATTTTAATTTAAACATTATAAAACTCTTATATGCTATAATGAAATACAAATATATGCTACTATGTAAAACTCTCACATGTTACAATATTTTCAGTTTAAACTCTTGAGTTTTGTTTGACAAGTCGGTTTAGACCACGGTTTGGACCACTATCTCGATTATAAACAATGTAAAGCTTTCACAGTTATAGTAACACTAAAAAAATTGCTACAATATAAAGCGCTTACATGCTACAATAACAGCAGTTCTAACTACCCTAACACATAATTGGTATCAACTTCCTTTCCAAACTCTCAGTTATGGACATTGATTTTGTGTTTAGTTTGACATCTTTCAACAAATGGTTTGAAACCAATTTGGGAAAGAAGATGATTTATATGTTTCTACCCTAACTTTTTTCCCTTTCGGTTATTTCCTCAATTCATTTTATTCACTTCTGCACCCATATTTACCCTTGCCACGACGACGTTCGCTTCATCGGAGAGGTCTCCGCCAGTTCCTCCTCCTCCACCTCCGCCTCCGCCTCCGCCCCGCCCGCAGAAACGACAACAAGCCCCGCAAGAAATCCGTCGCTATCGTCCGGTTTCGTCAGCTCTTATTTCTCTTCCATTTTTTTCTTTACTCGTGTTCTCATGATAATATCACTTTCGATTTGGACCGAATTACAAATTAAAAAAAAATCAAAACTTGAAACTTCTTGGCTATTCAACTTTTTTTTAAATATTTTCCTTTTCTTTTTTGTTTTGTCTGTTCACTGTTTAGAATCAGAAAATGTATAAATCAAAGAAGATATAAGAACACAATGATCGGACGGTGGGAATTGTTTATTCTTCTTGAAAAATCAGAAGTGGGCTTATTTTTATGGTCTTTTTTTCTTTTGACTTTGTGGTGGAGTTTTGGAGGATTTGTTTTTAATAATACGTATTTTTTGGAGTGGCCTTAAATCAAGGTTTATATTTTTAAACTTGGCTTGAGTTTGAGATTTGGGTTTTTAATTTGATTCTAAATAAAGTAAGAAAGGAACATGAGGAGGACTCGAGAGACTGTTATTCGGTGGGGTTTAGAACCATTTCAAAGGATTGGTATAAAATTTTTAAAAATTACATCAAACAATACAATTTCAATTTTAATATAAGCAAATACATACTTTTAAAAATATATAAGTACATAATATTTTTTACAATCATATGCTCTTTCTAAGCATTTTAATTTTTAATTTTATCTCCTCCTTTTTCTTCATTTTCTTCTTCCCTTTCTTTTCGTTTTTGTTTTTCCTTATCTCGTTGCTGCTTCATGTTTTTTTACGTTATTCTATACAAAAATAAATTTTGTTCTAATCTAATTATGCTATTTACTAAACATTGTTACATTTTAGTTTATTTATTTTTATTACCAATTAATGATGGTCGAATTTTCTTTTTTTCCCTATAATTTCATGTTATTTATGTCTCTTATCTTTAAAAATAAAAAGCATATTCTAAATTAAAATGCTAGATCTGAACGACGAACTCCTTCTAAATTTAGAATTCTAAAAGTTGGAGAATTATGAAAATTTGTAATCCTCCGTTACACTAACAAAATCGGTAGGGCCAAAAAGTTTCCACGCTATCCCAAAAAATGGATGAAAGCTAAGATATTTTTGTCTTTGTTATTACGACAGCTGTGTGATATAATTGGCATGTGAATTTTGCTTTCATTCTTTGAACTTGTGTTGGGTGAATTGGTCTCTGTTTGTTCCACTCTTATGTGGTATCACTTCAAATTTGCATTCCTAATGCTGGAGATTTGGGATGGTTCAGTGGCATTGACGAGGAGTGCAGTGAAAAAATTTAGGTTAAAAAAAAAAAAAAGCCCCGCTGTAAATCTTCAACAACAATCCATAGGACATTTCATCTAATAATGCCAAAATCATGTACACTAAAAAAAATGTAAAAAAAATTTGTAATGTTAAGTCCATCTCAACACTTGGTTACGACCATGGCACTAAAGTTATGTCTTCGTTCTCCAAGCATGGTTGAACAAAATTCCCCCTTAAATTGCCACTGTCATTGCTCTTAAGTTACAGCCTTGTCCGGTCAACTTAAACAGTCCACAGTCAATCCAGGTTAAAGCATGATTTGCTCCTCAAATTAAAGAACAAGTGGCCCATAATCAGCATAATTTAATAACATGTTAAGCTATTAATACAAGGACACGTAGGCGGCGGATTCCTATCAAAGTCCCACACACACACACACACATATATATATATATTTATTTATATATATAATGCGTGATCGAATTTACGGTAAGTTAAATCCAAACTCCAGCCCACCTAACTCTATTTCATTTTGACCTTACTGCTCCTTAGTTATAACTTTTCTACAATGTTCAAAGGGCAGCAAATTCAGGAATATTATGTCCCTAGCTACATTCCGGAATGAGTGATGCAATATTAGTGACACAAGAAATACTAGGTAAGCAAAGATTATCTTTTGTTTTTAGCGAGATATGGAATTTAACTGTCTTCATATTGTCATTGCGGTAAAGGAAAACTATTATTTTTAAAGGTTTTGGTCTTTTTTTATTGTTTATTTTTTATTTTTTTTGCTGAAACTAAGAGTCACTATTCAAGTCTATATATTATTGTCTATAAAGGAAGGACAAACGGAAAGCAAAGATATGAAAAGGTAGGAAATGCTTATAATAAGAGAGAGAGAGAGAGAGAGAGAGGTTGGAGAATGCTTGCGTGTGTTTGCATATAGCACTGGTAAGTATATAATTCACATGGCTGACAGCGAAAAAAAGCTAATAAACAAAAGAAACGAAGGACCACCAAAAAAAGACAAAACTTGGAGTAGAAGGAAACCAAACATGAGACAGGAACTTTACGGGACTTCTCCGGTAAGAACCCTATCAATGGTACACATTTTAAAACTATTAAATTTGATCAAAATAATTTTTTTTGTAAAACAAGATACCCACTGGTCGGTATCTTATTCGGTTCCTATAAGAGAAACTACCAATTTTATATCCTAATCTTAATCCTTATCAAGTAAAACAAACATTGCCTTATCTCGCTCTTTTTTTTTATTTTTTATTTTGTCTTAGCAATGATCTAAAAGGGCATGCACATGTACACGTAATGGAGGATGGTCCGTATGAATTGTGAAATTATAATGGAATTTGTTGGTATCACTTTCAATGGCAAAGACCTCTAAGACATGCGAACTTGACAAGCCACATGAGCATTCATTTCATATGTGTGGGGAGGAATTGGACCATACCCAAATTTTTATGATCTAGATTTTGAAGCGTGTTTTTCTTTAACATGGCTCTTGGGCCATGTTATAGTTTGCAAATACCTGAAAAACAAAAATGGAAATTCCATTTGGCATGCCAAAAGGTCATTGTAGTATTTATTATTATTAGTGAGTCTACGTTACACATCTTTCCCCAATATCCCTCTTTGATCTCCCTTTCGTGTTTTTGACAAAGTTAGTTAAAACCAACTTTTTTGTTAAGGAATAATGTAAAACTCTCACATGCTATAATAAAAGGTAAAAAGTTGCTATAATATAGTTCTCACATACTATAATATTTTGAACTAAAAAATTGGTTCTCATCAACGTTGCCAAACACACCAACGTTGCCAAACACATTGATGAATGTGTTTTATTTCTATATATGGACATTGCTAAATGCTAATATATGTTGGCTACAGGGAAAAAAAAGGATTCGATTTTTCTTTAAAAGTAAGATTATTCCTTTCCCAAAAAAAAGTTAAGGTTAGTTTAGAAATTTAAGTTTGTACTAAATTTTCCCAGAAACAAAAGTTTCCCTGGAAAAAGTTTGCACTAGTTTTGTTTTTAAAAAAAAAAAAAAAAATTGATATGTATTAGCTCTATTCAACAAAACTTTATGTCCACTACCCATCCTATATAACTTTTTTTTCCTTCGACGAATTGCACATCCTATATGTGTAGGGAAAGATTGTCGAAAAAAATTATGCCAAAAATCAGTTTAGAATATTAGAAGTTGGTAAAAAGATAACAATTGTAGACTTAACCTAGCGAATTCTACATCCACCCTAAAATCAAAGTCTAATATTGTGAATTTTGTGTTATTCACTAGGAAATTTACTCTTCTTAAGTTGATATAGGATAAGAGAGAGTGAGTTCAAAATTCTTATATTATTTAATTAATAAAGGGTTTAATTCTTTATGTTCTTTTAATGAGGAGATTCGAGTAGATTTCCTATATAAAAAAGATCATTTCTCTAATTTTGTTTCCTTAATAAAAAGCGTCTCAAGTTACCAACAACCTGTGGGATTGGGTGGCAAGGAGCCCATTCTCCCTTAAGCAAGGTCTCGAGTTCGAGTTTTGTGTATGGAGAAACAGGTGTTGGGAGAGCTTCCCCCGTATGGGTCCGACCCAGCTCGAATCCGGATTAGTCGGGTTTACTCCCGCTAGAGTTGAAGGACCATTTATGTGGGTTCATGCCTCTATGTGGTGGGTCCGGATACTGGATGGTTCATCCAAAAAAAAAAAAACCATCTCAAGTTTAATTGGTAGAGGTAAATAACTACACTTTAATAGCATGATTTGACGAATTAGTTGAAACCAATAACAACCTATAACAGTGTAAATCTCATATGACACAATTTAAAACAAACAAGTGTTTCAATATAAAACTCTGATACAACCAATCTTTTTTCAATTCAAACAGTTTACTAGACATGCTATAAATGTATAACTTGCCTTATTTACACAAATAAATGATTAGCTAGGCTCACTTGGTGTTTTTTGGGCCGTCATTTTTCATTTTTCCCTCTTCTCACTTCTCACTTCTCACTCGCCCATAATAATAATAATAATGAAAGAAGACCAAAAAGCTATGATCTCAGAATTAATACCATTTCTCCTAGCTAAAAATACGTAAATACTCTTAAATAATACATATGTGTCTAACCTTAACCTATAATACTTAGGAACAATAGTGTCTTTATATTTATTGCAAATGATAGGTTTTAAACTTTCTCACAAAAATAGTAAAATTGAAAAATAATACCACAAAATTGATATTTCTCAAATTGACCCCAACTATGAGCTAAGATGTGAACAATAATTTGATTGTGCGCTCATCCATGATGGTAATTTTTCCCTCCTATTGAAATACTACTAAATACATGGTTTGAGAAGAAGGCATTAGTCCTCAAGCTGTTAGAGAATAATGTATCGACAATGTAATAGTGTGTTTCATCCACATTAAAAACCCACCAAGAAAATAAATTGTAAGCAACAATAATACAACCAAACCAAAGGGAACTATGTAATTTGTGTAAAACTACTAGAGTATAGCTAATAATAGTATAATGCTCTTACATACTACATTGTAAAACAGATAACATCTATATAGTGCAAACCTTTTGTATATTACAGTATTTAAACCAAATTTTTCAGCTCAAACTGATTGCCAAAAACCTATACTTTTATTTAATTGTTTTGCTTTTGCATAAGAACTTCTTTTAAGTTTTTTTTTGTTAAGCATTTACGAACATATAAAGTGGAATTCACACCTAGTGATAGAATCACTTTGTACATGCTGATGAAAGGGAATGCACACATGCAACTGTAGAAGTGCATGAGATCACGTCATTCCCATTCATGATAAAAGAGTCAGGGATAGAATTGGGCAGTACTTAAGTGTTGAGTAACCCGGCCTGGCCCAAACATAGGGCCGGACTTCACTTATCGGCCCCACACATGGCAGGGTCAAATAGGAGGATATTTATGGTAAATGTCACATAACCGGCGTTGGATTGATTTGTGCCACTTAACTAAAACTATTTAAAAATATACCACAATGGCATAACTAAAATTGTATGTCCTAACCAAATTACCCTAACTTAGACTTAGGGGTTTTTTTTTATCTCTCTTTTTTTTCCCTCACTTTTCCCAACGTCTTCTCCCTTCTGTGTCTTCCCCAGCTTCTTCCCGTACTTCCCTCTCCTTTTTATCTCACTTCCTTGTCCAAGCTGTGCAACATGACCTACAAAGTCGACTTGGCCACACGACCAGCACCAACCAGCCAAAGAAGCCTACTATGACTTTGGGAGCCGTGCGACGAACACCAACCAGCCAGAGGAGTCTTTAGGAGCCGCGCAACTAGCACAGCGACTTCGAGAGCCACGCGGCAAGCACTGCCTCCTTTAGGAGGCGCGCAACAGCCAAATCGTGTCCGTTCTTTTCCCGCCTGTTGTAGATCGAACGTCTCTCGTAGTAGATTCGACGCCGCAGTCTGTAGGAGATTCACAAAGTAGCCGCGGGAGATTCATGAAGTTCTCTAGGATTTGCGAAGTAGCCGCTTGTTTTCTTAGTTTTTTTTTTCTATTTTTATGCGATTATCTTTTTTATTATTTTATTTGATTATTGTTTTTGTTAAGGGTATATTTGGTACTACAAAAAAAAAAAAAAGGATGATGTGGCTTACTATTGTTTATAATTACTTTTTTTAGGCATAAATCAATCCAAACCTCTTTTTGTGGAATATATGTAAAGATCCCACAAATGTGTTGGTCCTGTCCAGCCTATTTAAATTAGGTTGAGCTTCTCTTATATTAAAAGCGTTTGGAGACATAGTTGGAACTGTAAGTTATAAAGCATATGTGGACATAGTTGAAACTATAAGTTAGAACCAAAACACTGTAGCATATAGAACTATCAATTAGAAGTAAAACATCGTAGCATATGAAAACTTTCGACAGTAGTATATTTTTGTTTTACACTGTAGCAGTTGAAAGTAACGAGTTTAAACGGCTTTACTGAATACATTATCATGGTTCTAATTAGGCTCTATATCACTTTTAAAATTAGATATTAATAGGTGGATTTTTATTAAGTTATCGTTTGAAAATAGTTTTTTATAAATGCTATAAATGTTTAAGTATAACACAACTTAAAACATATATTATGAATGATGGTGTGCCATAATTTTTAAACATGATATGAATAAATGCAATTTCTAGAAGTATGGCATAGCATGTAATTTTTCTTGTATTTGATAGCTCCACTTTAAACCAAAATTTTGGCAAAATATTGTCACAAAAAAAATTGTTTGAAATCCAAACTTTTTAGAGTATTTTATCCATAGATAGTGCTTTTAATATACTCACAGCTTACAATAATAATAATAAGAAAAAAACATTAAATATAATATTAATTCTTAATAAATAAAAAAAGGTATTGTTCAAAACCCTTGTAAGCAATACTCAACAAAAATAAGATATTAACACACAAAAGAGAGTTTTTTGGTGTAAGAAAAGTATAATTTGAACTAATTTTGACAAAAAATATTATAGTATATGAGAGTTTTATATCGCAACTTTTTTTTTAAATATTGTAATATATAAGAGTTTTATATTATAACAATTAAAAATTTTAGTTGAAATTAAAAGGGTCAGGCACACTATTTAATAACTCTAATAAAGAAATTAAAATAAAAGTAAAGCAAGAATATGTGATACAACACGTTCTATATGCGCTACAAATGGCGCTCATTTATGCAACATAGGATGACAGTAACGTCATTGATCTCTCTAGGTATACCGGTACAGCATAGATTGGGTTGTACTTGATATTTATTTAAAAAAATAAGAAAAGGCACGAGAGAGAGAGAGAAGAAGCTAAACTCAGACTCTTGTGTTCCTTGAAAATCTTCGCATCCTTCATCCTCCAATTATCTTTGTTTGTTACCAAGACGAAATCCAAGGACCTGATGACAAAAAACCTTGAGTCTTTATCAATGAATGTTGCATGTCCTGCTTCCATTAAATTTTTTCTTTTATTTTATTACAGTGAAACTAAACTTTTAATGCTTTGCATTACATGTGATTAGCAATTTTTGGTGTAGGTTTCTTGTTCAACCGTGTTTCTCATGAGCCCATATACAAAACAAATAGAAAATACAAAATCCATATCATAATTTGAAGCAATCATGTAGAAGATCTTAAATTTTTATCTTAGTTTCTTTATTACTTTCTTCAACATCAACGGGACTTGACCTATGGGTCATTAACAACTGATAACACAAACAAAGAAAGAGAAAAAGTAAAGAGATCGAGGGATTGAGTTGCTTCCTAGTTGAGAGATTGAGCCCCTTCCCCATCTCAGAACTAGTTGATTCCCCGTTATGAGATCGAGTTTCCCTCCCCCATCACAAAATCAAGATGCCTCCGCCCTTCACGAGATCGAGTTGGCCCCCACCACCTAGCCCATACTCTTTGTCAATCAGATACTACACATTCTCGCCGTCACAATCTTCCTTGTTAGAGCCCCTTCTTTATTCTGTGTAATTTGTCCTTTTTCTTTCCTTTTTTTTTTAAGATCGGTTCATTTATATATTTCTTGTTTTGTATTACCTTGATAATTTTTCTTATATTTGTTTTTTTGTTTTTATATAAATATTTATTAAAAGAGCAATCACATGTTTTGTATCCCATTATAACATAACACTCATGATGCAATCTCTATTGCCTGTTTAGAAATCAATAGTAGTAATATATATAAAGCGTGTCCTACCTCAGACTCTCCCATAAATAACTACAAATAAAAGAGCAAACTCAATTAGGTAGATTATTTTTCTTTTAATGTGCCTGTTATAATGCTTGTGCTCATCTCAAACATTAACTTGTTATGTTCTTCGTGTGTTTCTTGTCCAAATTCGCTTTAAGTTAAAGCATTTATAGGGTGTTTGGAATAATAGTTCAAACCATTAATTTAAACTGTAAACAGTATAAAACTCTCACATATTACACTAAAAAGTTACAGTGTAAAGTCTTTCATATGCTACAGTTGTCAAATATAAACTGATAGTTTAAACTACTTTCCTTAAACACCCTATTATTAAATATGTGGCAAGGGTGTGTGGTTTTTTTTTACCTTGAACTTTGTCGTTTATTTAAGAATTTGAAGAATTTGGCCCCTTCAATAAAAAATTGAATATATGGTCCAACTTTTATTTTTTGCAAGTTAAAATACAGTTCAATTTAACGTTATACAAACGGCAAGTAACTACTAATTCTTCAGTAGTACATTTGTTCACGTCCTCCATTCCTTCCGTATAAAAAATTCATACGAAAGCTACTTTTTTTGTTAAATTTGGCAAAAACAGTTTCAACCTTTTTTAATGATTTCAATCATTTTTGTTAAAATATTTGACAAATACAGCTTAAATATTTTTTTATGATTTCAATCATTTTTGTTAAAATATTTGACAAATATAGTTTTATTATTTTTTTATGATTTCAATTAACTTTATTGTAATGTTTTCACTTACAAAACAAAAAAGTAATTCAAGGCTATAAAAACCGGTTAGAAGCTTTCTTATAAACATATGCTTAGCCTAATATTTTAGTAAAAACGTCCCAATTGTACACACGGAAAGTTCAAAGTTTACAAGAAAAAGAGGCCTTTAAATTGATGCTAACATGAAAGCAAATAAGAGAAATAATAATGATAATAATATTGCAAACCTTATCATTATTGCCACCGCACATCATATCTGACCCTATACTTTTGCTAAATTTTCATGTCAGTTTGTGGGCAAAGGCTAAAGGGCCCTCCCAAAAGGTGACATATAGACACACATTTCAACTAACGAAAGGTCGCTCATAACTTCCAGAGCAACTTTAAGAATCAACAAAGAATTGAATAACGAAGAGAGTTTCAATAAGTTCAAAGCTTAATTAACTTAGCAAACAACATGATTATTGTTAATCTTCAACTAATGTGTGGCAAGGTAATCGTATAACTATACCTCTTAATTTTCATTATTTTTCAATTTGTCTCCCTGTTTTTAAAAACTACAAAAATATCCTTTAAATTTGAAAAACTTGTTTCAATTTTATTCCTCGCAAACCTTTTTGACTTAAAAATATTGAGATAAAATAAAAATACCCTAGACTAAACCTAATTTGTTAATCTTCAACTAACATGATTATTGTTAATCTTCAACTAATGTGTGGCAAGGTAATCGTATAACTATACCTCTTAGTTTTTATTATTTTTCAATTTGTCTCCCTGTTTTTAAAAACTACAAAAATATCCTTTAAATTTGAAAAACTTGTTTCAATTTTATTCCTCGCAAACCTTTTTGACTTAAAAATATTGAGATAAGATAAAAATATCCTAGACTAAACCTAATTTGTTTATGAAATATATGTTTCTTTTTTAAAAAATTAAAAAAACTAAAATTTAAAAAGCGTTAGAACTTAAGATTCTTTTTCGAAATTTGACGTCTTGTTTAAGATTTTTTTATGTTTTTAATATACAAATAATTTATCATAACTATTTAAGGGTAGTAATATTGTTTTGTCTAATTTTTTCTATTCATAGAGATACAATTGAAATAAATTTTTAAAATTTTTAAGAAATTATTTAAAATTTTAAGATATAATTATATAATTAACCTATGTATAGTTTGTGCTTGGTCTTACAAGTACAAATAGAGAAAAGGAGAGACCGAGAACAAAATTACATATAAATGTGACCACATGATCTTTTCACTAGTCAAAAGAATAATAATTTCACTAATGTATATGCCTGTGTTAATCCTTTTTTTAGCATTAATAAAAACAAATGTATATATATTTTGTAAATAACACTACTTTTTTTAAAGGAAATAAAACTAGTTTTAATTATGTTTTTATATGTTATGTCTATAATTACCATAAATAATTATTATAATTATTGAAAAAAGTTGTACAATGTACCATCATAACTGTTTGTAATTACTATGTTTAGTTAAAGAATCTAGCGTTACATTATAAAATAGAAAAATAAAACCAACACACTTTAAAATAGTTTTTTATTAGTACTATAAGAAGATTAAGTCTTGATGCAAATCTAATTTTGTTCCACAAATTATAAAATGAAAAACTTATCAAAACAACAACCCAAATAATAATAATAATAATAATAATAATAATAATAATAATTTTGTTGTTGTTGTAAAAAATTTGAGGATAAATTGTCGTTTTTTTAGCTTTTCTAAAATAAATAGTCGAAGTATTTAAAAATTAAGAAAATAGTTGTTTTTGTATATCAATGATATACCGATATTAATCAATATATCATTCATAAACTACAGTACATTAATGACATATTAATTTATCGTTTATTATTAATAAACTTTATGGTCCATTCACTTAATAATTTATCAATATCTCGATTATTAATCATTAATAGATCATGATAAACAAATTTATTAGTGAGAAAGTATACTTAATAATTGACATACTAATATTAATCAATAATATACCGATGATTATCATTGACAAACTATTCTAAAAAAAAGTTGTTTCATTAATTTTTAAAAAAATCCATCTATTTATTTAAGAAGCAAGTAAAAAAGAACTCATTTGTCTAATACTAATAATAATAAAACACGGCCCAAACTTTTCCAGCACATATGTGACAGTAAGAACCAAAAATAGGGTCCGTTTAGTAAATGAATTCAAATTAATGATTTAATTTGAGTTAGTGTAATTTGAATTAGGATTTAAGTTAGTGATTTGAATTATTATTCTAATTGATGTTTGGATGTGCATTCAAGTTTTAATCTGAGTATGAAATAAAATTGAAATTTGTGTTTGGAGAGGTAGTGAAGATAGTTTTTGATTTATTAATAAATCTAATAAAATCTTAATATTAATGATCTTAAAAAATATACAATATGAACTTGATTTACTCTTCTTTTTATTATGAATATAATGAAAAAAGAATCATCTCAATTGGATATCAAATGAAGAAGTTATGATTTTTTTCTTTAAATATAAGAGATAAAATTTTAGTTTTTACTACAACAAAAATATATAAGTATCAAAAGTTTAAAGAAATAAGAACTATAAAAACTTAAACTTTTGATAATTAAGTAATTCAAATTTTATAAAAAATAAACATAAATTTAAAAAAATTTTGATGTTTAAACCTAAATTTAAATCTATTAAGTTAAATCTATTAAGTTAAAAAACTACGTAAAATAAATATACCCAAATTATGTCGGCAATAGCCAAATAAAAGCTACACTTCCTCTGTAAAAAAGGTAAAGAGTTCGTATTTATATGTGCTAACGTAAAAGGAAAAAATCAATAAACGCCAAAAAAAAAAAGAAAAAAAAAAAAAAAAGCAGCGTCCTGAAACACGGCCGTAACGTCCACGTCTCCAGATCCTTCTTTCTCCCGCCATCTGTCTGAACGTCCATAAAGAAAATAAAGGACCGTACTCGATAATTTTACGTGGAGCCCACGAAAGTTCCAAAGAAGTTGCCACTGGTCTACAAGTCCTTTTCCTTCCACTCTTAAAAGAGCGCCATTTGCCTCTTCTCTCATTTGAAATAACAAAGCCCCTCTTTCTGCACCCTCTCCTGCTTCTCCTCTTCTGCAAAAACCCAAAAACCCTAACCTTTTTTTTTTTTTTATCCTTTCATTATATGCGATAAAACCCTTCTTTTCCTACCATGCATCCCCACTCCTACGCCGTCGATTCCCTCTCCAAATCCCAAGACCTCGCCGCTGCAATCCTCTCCTCCTCCACCCCCGCCCAGATCTCCTCCGCCTGCTCCTTCGTCGACTCCTTCCTCCACTCCCACTCCCCCGACCAGTCCCGCCACTTCTTCTGCCTCACCTTCCCAATTCTAATCTGCAAGCTCTTCGGCTTTGACGACGCCGTTTCATCATCATCATCGCCATCATCGCCGCCGCTGCCGCCGTCATGTTCAGCACCGTCGTCGTCGTGCAACGGCTGGATCGACACTGTCCTCGCATCCAACGATCCCGATTTGGCCAACAAGGTCTTTGCTCTGCTCGCCCCCGATGGTGTCCTCTTGAGCTCAATCTCCGCCGTCGATCGCCTCTCCCTTGTCAAGTACGTGTTCCCGAATGAGCGGTTGCCGGAGTGGGCCCAGTTCGTCCTCTCCTCGGAGAAAAATTCCCGGGTAATATCTGAGCTTTGCCCAATTTTTAAAGGCAGGGTTAAGGAAGATTCGATTAAGGGCTTTGTTTATCAAGTTCAGCTTAATGTGTTTGAATATTATATGTTTTGGTTCGCTTATTGCCCTGTTTGTAGAGGAAACAATGAAAATTCCGATAATAATTCGGTAGTGAAGAGGAATCGGAGGTTCAAATTGGAGAAGTGGGTTTCTTCCATTTCCGGGTTTTCGAGTAGTAGACGTAGTTCGGAGCATAAGACCGAGTGCAAACTCTATGTTAGGCTTCTCTACGCGTATCTTCGCGCATTTGTGCCCGTGAGTGATTTGAATTCGCACCAACGTTGTCGGAGCTCGCTTCTTCATTACTTGCCGAGCTACGACGCTGCGGTTTTTATGCAAGCCGAGTTCCTTGTCCATGCGTTTATTCATTTTTGGTTGGTTGACAATGATTTTTCGCCCTTACCAGTTGATTTGTGCAAGTCGTTCGGTGTGACATTTCCGTTCCGGTCTGTTTTGGGCGAGACTCCGCCGACTGCTGGGTTGGGGGAGGTGGTGAAGCTGTTTGTTAAGTATTTGAACTTGAGCTCTGTACTGCAGACGGATGGAAATGAGAATGTTGAATATGGCAATGGGAGTCCGCGGTGGAGGACACCGGGTTCTTTTGATGCTTCAAAGTTGAGGAATATTAGTGTTTCGGTGCCATCGCCATTTGTGCGTTCTGTTGGGTCTTGGAACCTGACAATACAGAGGCCACTGTATAGGTTTATATTGAGAACATTCCTGTTTTGCCCTATGGGCACTCCGATCAAAAATGCATCTGAGGTGTTTTCAGTTTGGATTTCGTATATAGAACCTTGGAGGATCAGCTTGGATGACTTTCTGGATCTTGATTCCAATGTTGAAGGATCAACTAAGATTGCGCCAAAGGAGGATTCTTCTTCCCAAGATTGTGGATATTCGCCTTCCTGGCAGGGTTATGTGTTGTCCAACTACTTGTACTATAGTTCCTTGGTTATGCATTTTATTGGGTTCGCACACAAGTTTCTTCATGCTGATGTGGAACTTATAGTCCAGTTGGTCTTGAAGGTTTGCTTCTTAACCATTTTTTTCCCCCTTCAGAAGCCAATTTTGTGCCATAGATTTTTAATTGAGACATAGGTTGAGAATTCGATCACTAGGTCTTTTTTATTGTTGCTTTAAGAGCTTAAGATGTTAAAAGTATACAACGGTGCAATAAATTGGTAATATGTACAAACCTGGACAAAAAGCTCCAAACTAGGACTGTATTTAGCTAACAAAAAGCTCCAAACTAGGACTGTATTTAGCTAACTTTTGTTACATTTATTTGAATTCAAGTAGTTAAATTTTGGAACGTTGTGGAAATGGGCAACTTTAAGCAGATATCATATGTGGTGCAATTTGGTATCAGCTTGTTTAGGTTTGGCTTCTTTATAATTGATAAATTTAAAGCTTAAATTTCAAGCTTCCAGCTGACTTTGGGCTTGTGGTTGCTGCATCTCAGAGGTCATGAGGTCAGCCTAAAGAACCTAGTTCTTGGGATAAACATGCTCACTTTGTGAAGAAGATGATTGTAATTTCATACAGTTTGGACATGATGAATGTTTGGCAACACTTTTACTATATTGCTAGTTTCATGCTAAAACAGTCTCTCCTACTGATCCCTTTAAGTGAATTACGTAAGTTTTCTTTGTTGTTACATTTACGATACTAAAAAGCTAGCGGTCATTTTGTTAGTTTGATGCTTTTTTACTGAAGTCTATACAATTATTGTACTATGATAATAATGCTTTTGCATGAAGACTTGAGAATTGACTGTGTTGGCTGGAACTTCTTGAAAATCCTTTTCTTCTAAACTTCTGTTTTTATGTGTTGTCGTTACAGGTTATAAGCACATTGACACAATCCAAAGAGTTAATTGACCTTATAAAGATGGTAGACTGTGTTTTCCATTCAAAACAAGCTGGGACAGGAAAGCCAACGCTTAATAGCTTGTATAGATATGTACCTTCAATCCGTGAACAGCTGCAGGTATATTTAATTTTCCCTCCTTTGATTTTCTTTTTAGCAAAATAATGTAGCATTTGAAATGCTTCACATGGCCACCTTCTCAACCTTTTTTTTTTTCCGAAAAATATCATTGGTTAGTCATCTGAAGCAGAAAACACGCCCTCGAATATCATTGGTTAGTTTGATGTCAAATGCTTTCTGTGATGGTGTTCGATAAGTTGTTGTATGATGATGTTGCTGTCCTTATCATGCCTTCTATTCACACATATTTGAGGGCATGATTATTTTTGCACCAACTGATATCACCAACTAATTCTATGCTATTTATTGGTTATGCTAGGACTGGGAGGATGGATTATCCGAGCCAGATGCTGATGGATCTTTCCTGCATGAGAATTGGAACAAAGATTTGCGCCTCTTTAGTGATGGAGAGGATGGGGGCCAGCAGCTACTTCAGGTTTTTCCAGTTCACTATTCCTCTCTCCTTTTTTGCCTAAAAAAATCATACATTTGAATTTGCTTTTACAGTATTATCACAAACATTAAAATGACCTGTCCTTTGTTCATGATTCCGTTGTTACAGTTGTTCATACTGCGAGCAGAAGCCGAATTGCAAGCCATTTCTGGTGACAATCTTGGTCAGAATCTTCAATTCATAGATTCACTGAAAACGCAGGTGAGCTGCTTATTTGGTAGCCACGCGGTGAAGCCAATTTCATTTTCTCTGGAACCAAAACGGCATCAGCAGGCCCGCGATGACATATTCAAGCCCAGAAGAGTTGGCAGTCGTACATTGGCAAATGTCAAATACAAGGGTGACTGGATGAAGCGCCCCATCTCGGATGATGAGGTTGCATGGCTTGCAAAACTCTCTGTCTGGTTGTCAGATTGGCTGAATGAAAATCTCGGAATCAATGAGCCGGAGAATGGCCAGGTAGGCCCTAAATGGTCTTATGTAGAGGTTTCAAGGGATGATGTGGACAATATATGCGGATCCACAGAGACGGTAAAGGCAGTTTTTTTGGCTCTTGGGTCTTGGATTCTTATGTTGGGTACGACAGTGGTGAAGCTAATGAGAAAACATGGTCTAAGGGTGAACCTTAGGATCTTAGCATCAAAGAAGGTCATCATGGTTTTGCTTTTGTATGCTGTATTTAGCATACTGAGGAGAGTTTTTGGACATTTTCGCAGGGTGTAGATAAGAGTGGAAAAGGAATTTTGAAAAAGGAAAGAAAAGGAAAAGAAGGTTTATATAGTATTGGGATTTGGGGAATACTTTTATTTTTTTACATCTTCATGGAGTTATGTTTGCCAACTTGTAAGTAACTGTGATATGTGCAGCATGAAAAGGTGTACAAGTTTTTTTTTGTTTCTTTATACACGTTTTTGGTAATTTTCCTCCCTGGTATTATCATTTATGAACATCCGCTTTCTTTTTGAAAAATGTTGGAGAGTATTGACTGGTATTTTGCAGCAATAAGCTTCAAGAGTTCAAACTGAAAACAGTAAAAAGGGCGAAAAGAAAAATATTGTGGAAGAATAATCAAATGTGTGAGCACTGAGGATTGTTGAGCCACCCAAAGACTAATCAAGTACCGCACTCGCAGGCGCAAACATTTACTTTTGAGATCCTTAAAAATATTTATTCAACGTTTAAACATTTAACTACAGACTCGCCATAATGGTCTATTTTCCGTAGGCTACCCCACTCGCTGGCGGGAAAATTATCAGTTGCATCAACGTGATGGGATATTTTACTCCATTTGTTGCTAATAATAGGTTGGCATATAATTCCCAAGCTTGGTCAAACAAAAACTCTGAAAGATCTATCGGATAATTGAAATGTTTCCAGGACGGTCCAAGTTTGTCATACTTTTCTGTAGGGACCAGGATGGTTCAAGCAAGAATGCTTCCCCTTCAGACCTAAAAGAGAGAGAGAGAGAGAGAGAGAGAGAGATAGGCAAGCGTGCTTCACTTCACAGTATCCTCGGCCACTTTTCCCCTCCAATAAAGAAAGCTTACTCTCCCATCTATTTCTCCACGTGTCCAACCCAATTCCTAAGGTCCAAGCAAAATGATATAATTTCATTTGCACTTGAGTTTACATTAACAAATAGAACAATCTGCCTTGTAAATCCTGTTTCTGCTCAGAACTATTCAGCCCTTTGGATATACTTTGGACGTAGTTATAGAGTCCTTCAACGTGGAAGCTCGAAATTTTCTTGTAATAGAAGTAGCTCGCATCCTAAGTTTGACTCACACACGTATAATTATTCAACACACATTTTGAAAAGACTACAGGTTTAGGTCTAAAGGGCATACGCAAGTTAGGGGAAAAAAAACATGCACCCGACCACATTTGTGTAAAATATGAGGTTGATAGACGCGTATCTTGTTTGAGTATAAGTTAGCTAAAAAAAGAATTTTCGGTCGTCTTTTCTATCGAACTCCGAAAACTTAACCTATTTTGAACTCCTAAAAGATATGCATGGACTGAGGAAAAGATTAGTTATGCCGTAGTTAGATTGCAACAAACATTAACAAAAACAGATCACAACATCCTCTAAAAACAAGAACCAAAATATAAATGATACAACCTACAAGGAAAGAGAAATAGATTACAACATACAACGTACGAGGAAAGAACAATACGCCCCACATAAAGCATGAGTTTGGCTGTAAGCTTTTTCTTTAGAACTAACATCAATACATGTTTTCACTAAATAATGGGTGTTCATAGTTGATGAGATATCAGTTAAAATAAATTTATGAGCTTTCATGACAAAACAGATGCTACCTTGAGTTCCAAACAATGCAAAACCTCTTAGCTAGATGTACTTCGATTTTGTCAGGATATTCAAGATGTGGGGGTCTAATTTACTGCGCTGAACAATTTTTTTTTTTTTAAATGCTTACTGAGAAGAAGCAAAGACCAATCACTAGTAAGTGAACAGAGATGGAAAATATTTTCCACCAAAAAGAAAATCGAAATACGGTGGCGCAAAAGCACAGTCATAAGCATGCCAGTAGAACATAATTTGCATAACACTAAAGTGAGTCATTAACTGTTATACCTGCAACACGACTTCTCACACTGAAGGCACCAATCTTCCAATCAATTTTAAATCACATATTGGGTTAAGCGCTTGGGTCACTGAACACGAAACCAGGTTTAATGCAATAAATGCTTTGTTGAATTGCTATATTTGTAGTAACATCACGAGCAACTTGATGCGGTGCTGTGGGAGCAAACAGTCATAAGCTCCTCGCTAGTTGGTTCTTGTGGTTATCGAAAACTCTGGAAACTTGGTCATGTGTATCTTGATAATCTACTACAACTCTGAGATTTGAATCTGGTTTAACCTGTTAAACCAGATGGAATGTAGAATCATGTGGAACAGATCATGCTTTATTGGTCTTGGGTTCCAAAGAAAATGCTTCTGCACCATCTTCACATTAGTTTGCATATTAAGATATCTTCTCAATGGAATAGCCAATAAGATCTCCTTCAATTTGGGAATGTCCTTCTCAGCCACAAGCACAGAAAAAGAGCTCCAATCTAGCACCTCACTAAGAGGAAGGACAAAGTTGTCTGCAATAATCACCGGAACGCATTCATAATAGATGGCCTCAGTGATCCTGGGGCTGTTGACTTCATATCCCATTGGGCATATACAATATTTACTTGATTTCATGTGTTTTATGTAAGACATCTTCCGGGCAACTCGAGCAGGTAAAGGACCATAAATTCTCATGTCTTCATCTTTGTCATGCCAATGCTTGAGTAGCGTTGGACGAACTCTGCCGTGCATGTTACCAGCAAAAAAAGCAAGGATATGGCGCTGTGACACTCTCTTCCCACCAACATTTCTAAGTGGCCTCCTTGGAGTCCTTATAGTAGTTTCTGGCAGGGAAACATCCTTTCCAAGAACAAAGATCCCTTCCGAAAGATCAGCATTACATAGAGCCTTCATGGTGTTTTTACTTAGTTCCTTGTGCCCATTAACTGTGTAAGGGCCCTGCAAAACGTTAAATTAATAAAGATAAAAAGAATCTGCTAATCTATCGTGAAGGATTCATTATTATTCTTGACTTCATAACTAAATCAACGGAAGCTTATATGCAACAGGTACACCGAACACAAATCTTATTGATCGGGATCTTTTACACTCGTGCAATGACTTCTAATTCATTTACGTAACTTGAACCCCAATCCATAGAGAACCACAATGTCACATGTTTTAAGGACAAGGTCTAAGGTATCACATTTGCAACTAAGACATGAAATTACTACTACATATTCAGCAAGGCTTCTTCTATCTTGAAGCTTGCAACGGGTTTCTTTACGCCAGGTGCTCGTGGTGTTTAAAGAACAGATATTGAGTTGGCTGAAATATTTTGCAGGCATCTCCAAAAGCAGATATTTTCAATAAAAAAAAGATATTGATGAAATTTTGCAATAAAATAATCTTCTTCCTTCTCCTCGCCCGCACAAATCTTGATCGACAATTCAAATTATTAACCGCTAAAATCTTTAACATTAAAGTAACATATACAATAGCATAAGGGCTCTCAGGAATTTGATAAACGTTGCAATAATTTTGCTGGCATCCTCTAACATCACACATATTTGCTCTACAGGTTTAAAAGAGTAAACACATTATGGTTGCTCTTCACTGTGAAGCAACTACACGATGTAACCGAAATTTCTTTGTAAAGTGGAGGACAAAAAACTTAACAGAATGCCGATTAATTAAAACTAAACACAATTTAATATTTTCCTAGTGTACCTATCTATGGGGACTAAATAGTATCAAGAAAACTCTGAAATGCAACTGTATTCCAAGTGCTTTAAGTTTATTGACAAAGAAATTTAACCAGCATAACAGACAACAAATACTGATACAATAAAATTAAACGTACCCAGTCATGACAAGCAACAAGAAAGTGATCCAACCCATGCGTGCGATTCCAGAAAGGATATTTTGCGGCAATGCTGTTCACATAATTCCTTAGGAAAACTGATAATGGTTTCAAATTTTGTGATTCAGGCTTATAAAGAGCCAGTTCCAGTTGGCGTGCACTGTAGGGCAGATAAAATAAGTGAGCCTTTTCAGGGTCCCTTGTGACAAACTGCCTGTTTCCCTCTATCAACCTCATAAACCACCCTTCAGAAGCATAGATTCCGCGGAGATGTGGTTGGTGAAAAATGGGCCTCGCTCCATCAGGATAAATATAAACTTTAAGTATCATCTCCATCAATTCGTAGCTCCTAAATTTAGGAAAGATACGGCTTTAAGTTGCGGAGAATACTTCCGTTGGAAAATGGCGAAAATATCCTGTATGCATATCGGGTGTCTTTGTCGTAATTAATGTGGTATATGACGGAGTTTTATGTGTTTGTAATTTGAATGCAGTGATTATAAATTAGGTGTTCTATACTTTCTGTCTCTTTCCACCTACAGATGGATCAACTATAAGAAATTAACTCCAAAGAAACCACCTTCCGACACCGTCCAAAGGATAGGTCTGAATGTAAAATTCCACGGCTATCTTTCTCATTGCACAAGGTTCACTTCACACCACTAGATTCTACTAGTGGTGAACTACAGTTTTCATAGATCTACCTATTTTAGAAGTATTTGATGAATGGCAAGGTCGGAACCATAAGAACACAAAAATAAGACGTATCTAAAAGAATCCTATCTTAATTTTCATATAATTTCTAAATGGCGTGGGGACTAAATTAATTTAAAAATTTGGAACATCAGTTTTTTTTTTTTTTTTTTAAATGTTAAAGCTGTTGACATCATCTTATTTTTCTAATATATGCATGACAACCCCAGGAAAATAGCCTCAAATCATAATAGCACATCCATTTCTTCCTGAGACTCTATACATCCTACATTTTAACATCTTATTTTTTTACCTTTAAGGATATATATTAACTTTTAGAACGAGTCGCAAATTGAATAAAATTTATGACACTTGTGTAGAGTAAATAACATTGGTTAAGTAACTCACCTTTTGAAAATGGAAACATTCCGAAATAAGGGGGCGTATAATTCTGGATCATCAGTAACCAATGGGGCATGCACGATCTCCTTTTTTGCATACTCGAGTGCCTCATTAGGTTTCAAGGACCAAATGAATTTCTGTGATATAAGTTAAAAACCAGACACACTATTGAAATAGCTTCCTTTATCCTACTTCCAAGGGAAACAATATAATCTTTTTTAAAAAATTTGAAGAAGAAGAAGAAGAAGAATTATTCTTGATTTGTACCTGCAAGTGATAAGGTACACCTCTTCTACTAGGAGGAGGAGGAGGAGAATGAGGAGTTGCGGTTGGCTTGGCATTTACTTTAATCTCTTTCCTCCTTCTAGATACAGAATTTCTCCTCTCGGTAACTGTAAGATTCTCAGCTGGCTCAACTGGCACCGATAGGCTTAAGTCAGCACGAGAACTCGGCAAAACATTGGTGACGATTGACTTGGTGAGTCTCTCACTCAACCCCATTTCACCATTCAAAAGTTCATCCCATGAAATTACAGGCTGAGAGATGAACCACATGCTTAGTGGATAAGGCAGTGTGAACATTTGCAGCATGACACCAGCTACAGTCATTATGGCCCCAGCAAAGAAAAGTTTTCCCCAATCGATTCTGTACCCGGCACAATGCTGGAAGAGTTGTTTCATCATGATGGTAGCACGGCGCCGTCGCAATACCATTTTTCATGTCAATGTGGTAGAAGATCCTAAAGCCCAATAGCGTTTAAGACCATATCATCACGACCATATTTTGATCTGGACTTCCACTCTATGGTGTCTAATTTAAAAATTATTTTGGTTGCATGGCAAGTCTACCTGAATTCATAAATTGAAGAATCGAGAAATGAAAAGGCGAATTCCAGCTTCAATGATGAATAAAAAATATTGAGACAAGAGACTTCAAGATGGTTAAATAAAAATTAGGTCAAGCTTGTTCAATTGTCAAAGACGGATTCATTGTCATTTATTATACTTCTCAATATGAAGGCCTAAACACCAATTCATACGCTTCTAGGTGCAAGTACTTTAATATTGCATTAATTTAAGATTGCCCTTCAGTGGTCATCCGCACAGGAATAACAAATCAAAATAATGACATACAATACATCCAAATTACTCTATAACAGATAATTCTAAATATTTGCCTTCCGAGACATTCTAACATACAGCTTAGCTGAACCATCTTTTTTTTTTTAATTTTTTTTTGGCTAATAGAAAACGAAGATAGTAACATTAAATCTTATTTTAAAATCTTATTAACTATTCAATCATTTTCCAAAACTCAGATTCAGTCTGCTAAAGCAAACTATCAAAGTCAACAGCGCAGCATTAGTTACTTGACCCAAGTGATCTTTCTGACCATCTAACCAAATATGAAATAGATCTATAATCGAAATCAGCGTCATTAATAAAGTCTAATAGTATTAACTTCTGAAGGTAAATAATCCAGTTCTGGTGCCAATTATTGGTATTACACCGATTACGTACCATTTCTGACTGCGAAGCCATATATACATGCATATATCTATATATATATTTATATATGCATGTATGTATGCATAAGGAAAGCTATATATACTTGAATTGATTCAGTTTTTGATCTATATAGATCCAAGCAAAATCTGATCGCCAAATTCTCAAACTATTCCTAATCCTATCGCTGAGATTTACAATCTTTCTACCCCGGGTCAAAAAATCCAAATTTTACAATATCGCCAGCACAAATTTTCAACGTCTATTTTTGAAATTCGGATATGAGAACCAGAGGTTGTGAAAGAAACGCAGATAGAAAAATATATCGAAACAGTTAATACTACCAACAACCAACAAGAA
>CAMOHE010047342.1:51672-106072 GCA_946598075.1 Artocarpus hirsutus
AAACTCAGATTCAGTCTGCTAAAGCAAACTATCAAAGTCAACAGCGCAGCATTAGTTACTTGACCCAAGTGATCTTTCTGACCATCTAACCAAATATGAAATAGATCTATAATCGAAATCAGCGTCATTAATAAAGTCTAATAGTATTAACTTCTGAAGGTAAATAATCCAGTTCTGGTGCCAATTATTGGTATTACACCGATTACGTACCATTTCTGACTGCGAAGCCATATATACATGCAGATATATATATATATATGCATGTATGTATGCATAAGTAAAGCTATATATACTTGAATTGATTCAGTTTTTGATCTATATAGATCCAAGCAAAATCTGATGGCCAAATTCTCAAACTACTCCTAATCCTATCTGTTAGAGTATGGTGACCTGAATTTAGTTTGACCCGACCCGAAAAGCTCGCGGTTTGACAAATTGTGGTGAAAAATAAAAAATGGGATTTTTCATGAGATCTGTGGTGATAGCGGAGGGATCGGGTCGATAGGCCTGATCCCGTAGCCCACCAATGATCTCGTCGGGGTGCGAGGGCGGAGCCCCGCGGTACGGACCTGTGTTGTTGGGCCGTTTAATTTATATTTTTGGGCCTTTAGGGTTTTGCCTATACCTATATATATGATGTATTGCGTTAGGGTTTGTTTTTACTGGATTTTAAGCCTCCCTAACGCCTCTACTGTAATCTTTACGAATTTAATGATTTTCTTCTCCTCTGCCTATGGTTTTTTTTCCTGTTTTGAGTTTCCACGTAAATTCTGTGTGTTTTATTATTAATTTTGCAACACTATCATTGAGATTTACAATCTTTATACTCTGGGTCAAATAATCCAAATTTTACAATATCGCCAGCACAAATTTTCAACGTCTATTTTTGAAATTCGGATCTGAGAACCAGAGGTTGTGAAAGAAACGCAATAGAAAAATATATCGAAACAGTTAATACTACCAACAACCAACAAGAACAATATTCAATCTAATGAAAAACAAAAATAAAAAAAAAAGTTGAGTGAAATTGAAAACGAAGTGGTCGTACCTTGATGGATCGAGAATTGTGAATGGAACAGAGCAGAAACGAGCTAGAATTGGCTCAGACTGAAAAAAGAATGAATAAAAAGGCTCTGAATCTGGGAATGGAATTATATGAAAAGGAGAAAAAGGGAAGATGAAGACGAAGGACCCTCGGAAGCGAGCCAAAAAAAATAGAGAGAGAGAGAGAGAGGTGTTGGATGGAGGGAAACAGAGGGACTGGCGAGACGGACGGTAACGGTTCTTTTACGTGAGGAAATGCGCGTAGGGTGTACATGGGCATTTCTTGTTTGCTCTTTCCCATTGACCATAATAATTTGATTTTTTTTTTTTTAATTTTTATTTTGGTGACAAATCTCTGTTTTTTGATGTAAATAGTAGGTTTTAAAAAATGTCATTAATAGTGAGTAGAAAATTTATTTGGTAAATTACGTTTTTCCTTGTAATAAATAGATTTTTTATCGAATAAATTTTTTATTACCATTTACGGCAAGTTCTTTTTAAAACTTATTATTCACTTTTAATTACTTTTTAAAAAAGTGTTATTACTACAATTCTTAGACTGTAAACTTATCCAAATAATGTGTCCTTGTAAACAAATGCATCATATTATTCAACGATCAACAAAACAGCAGAAGATAACAAAACAATCCTATTCCAAATGTCAAAGAAATTAAGAAAAAAAAAGAGCAATAGATATGCTCTAAATTCATAATTAAGATTAAAAAAAAATGCTACACAACTCAACTTAGAAAAGATCGGAAGTAGATTTTTTAGCTGACAATAGTTTATTTTTCCTAAAAAGTTGACCAATCCAACATTATAGTTTATTGACTTCTCTATTAATATGGTCACATTTTGACCGGAAACAAAAATAAGCAAATATCATTTTTGAAGCCCATTTTTATTGTGACATCTTACAATTTAAAAACATCTAAACTATAATTAAAATTAATTCAAACCACCTAAAATAAAATATGTCAACAGTAACTTGTTTTTCAAATATTGTATAACAAGCATGTTCTTAAAGAAAATTTAATTTTCATAATATTTTTTCTCTATTTACTTTATTCTCTTCAATGGTCATTTTTTTTATTTTTACCTTGAGTGTTTTTTCTCTTATGTTGAGGCTTGTATTTTTCTTGATTTCCCAATCCATTATTTGTAATGTTTACAAGATGTCATATTCAACTTCAAATCTCAAATATATTTTTGGACCTCTCAACAATCCATAACTGTACTTGATTTGCATCAGGGATGGTATTCTTACTTGTACCGGTACCCACCCCTAATAGAGCAAGTATAGGAATACGATATGAGGGTAGGGGTGGGGGTGAGGGCGGGTACAGGTATGGGTGTTAGAATGAACCCTCGAATTGGATACTGGGTGGGGGTGGGGGAATTTCGCCTGCCCCGCCCTTGGTTATATGTACTTTTATTAATTTTTTACATGTATATATGTATTTTTGTGTGAATATATATATATTTATATAGTAATAACGTTGACACCAAACTATGAAGAGAATATATAAAGAAAAGGAACATTGTCGTTAATATTTTAATGTTTTAAATTATCTTATAAATTTAATTTTTGGATTGATGGAGTTTGGATCTTGTTTATGATTTGTTTTTATAAGATATAAATGGTTATGTTGCGAAATTTTACATTTTATTTAATGACTTATGATATGTTTTTATAAAACATAAATGATTATGTTGCTAAATTTTACAATTTATTTAATGACATTTGATTCAAATTTAATAATGTTACAAAAATTTCAAAACTTTTAATTGGTAAATGAGTAGGGTATGGGGGATAGCTCCCCCGATGAGGATTCCCCGAACCCAACTCCACTTTAAATTTGTTGCGTATGAAGGCAAAAGAATAGCAGGGTATGGGAGTAGGACATGTCCCTACTTCGTTGCCATCCCTAATCTACACAATACAAATTGAAGTGAGTGGCTATGACTACAGAAGGGGTATGAAGTTAAAAGGCAACTTGTATCAGTTGTATATCTAATTATTATACTAACTATAGTGTCAAGCTATTCCAACTTAGTTTCCAAATACTCTCTTGCCTATTGGTGCTACCAGTCTGTAAAATTTGTATGAAGTTATGTTGGTTTTCAAAAATGTTTATAGAGAAAATATGAGAAGATGTGGTAAAGGTACAGAACGTATATAACAAAATTTAAGGAATGACTACTGTGATATTTTCATCCACCATTTATGAGCCACTTAATTTAGATCGTTAGATTTAATTTGATAGTCTAAAAAAATTCTATAAAAATACATACAACCTTAGCATATCCAATCTTCTATTTCTTCATTTCCTCCATCCACGAGCTTGACTTTCCCAAATTTCAACTTTGACTAGGAAAGAAACATGTTGTTCTCGTTTGTTCATTTTAAGTGCCTTCATGAATTACACACACAGTATTTTGTAAATACGTAATTATCTTGAATATATTAACTATTTCTTTATTTTCCAATCATTTGGAAAGGACAAAAGAAACATCTTTTAGATATATATATATATATATATATTCATTTCAAGGAAAAGTTTTGTTTGTAAATCTTTCTCCATAATTGAAGTCAATTTGAATAATTTTTATATGAAACCAAATTGAGTAACCATAATGTGGCCTAAAATTCCTTCCTTTCCTTTTTTATTTAAGATTATAGTATTTGGGAAACTTTTGAAATTAGTCCAAAATCCCATAATTTACAAGATTGTTTTCATAAACTTGTGATGGATAAAGTCTATAAAAGAAACGTTGTTTAGGTCCCTAAAGCCATTTCGTTATATTCTTATTACACCATCATTCTAAGACTAGAACATGATTTTAGAAACTCTTAAACCTATAGAAACAAAGCTTCGATTTGGATCGCATTAACAACATCAATGGCTAAAGATACATGCTGATCACATGTTTCCATACTTATGATCTTATATGTATTTCTTTTTTTTTTTTTTTACATATTCAAATCATATATTAACTTTAATTAGTTGGTATCAAAGCATTGAGTTTGCCTTTGTCTTGATATTATGCGATCTGTATATCTGACTTTTTTTGTTGAATATTCCCAAATAAAACTTTGGTTTTGAGAGTTTAATTTTTAGAATTTTTTGATAAAAAAAATTAAGGTTAGAAATTATTAAAAAATTAATTTTCTAACATTTTTGTGATTTAAAATGTAGTTTTTGATGTCCAAAAGGCCAAAAAACTATCGGGTTTCATTACGGACGACAACTAAGTCAAAAGACCCGTTTGAAGTTTGAAGATTGAAGATAGCAAAAAACGACATGTCGTTTTAGCATTTTGGCTAGCCAAGTAAAATGTCGTTTGGACTGTCTTTGTAGCTGTTTTGTTATGAAGAACATGACATGTCATTTTGGACAATTTAACCAAAACGACATGTAGTTTTCTAGAGGGTTCAAAAAATTATAAAAATTTAAAAATTAAAAAAATTATGGGTATTTTTTAGAAATCACAGTTTTAATATTTTATGAAATTTTCATTAAAATTTACAGTTTTAATAATTTTATGACATTTTCATAAAATTTATTTTTTAATATTTTTATGAAATTTTTCACCAATGCGGTAATTTTTTTTGAAAATTTCATAATTTTGAATACTCATAATTTTTGGTATTTATTATAAATATTATATATTCGTGTGGAAATAATTTTGTATCATTATGTGCTAAAATTATTTTAATTTTGAAGGTATAATTTTTGTTTTGTTTATGCATACAATTTCTATAAAATATTTTAGTGCATAATTTTTGAATCTTGCTTGTATTTACTTATGTTGCTTATTGTTACATGCAATTTTGTATAAGAACAATGTTTAGAATAAATTTAAATGTCAAGTGATTCATATAATTTTAATTAATTAAAGTTTATTCATAGCACTTTTAATTAATTAGAGTTTAGCCACAACATCTTTAATCATGCAAAATTATATATTAAGTAATTTAGGATCATATATAGAAAAATGACATTTATTATAATTAATCACATTTGATATAATAAATTTTATCCCACAATAATTTTTATTATATTTGTATGATTAATTAAGATAATATACCATATTGTATTTCTTAATTTACCTATAGGAATTAAAAAAAAAGGAACATAATTTGATAGTTTTATTATGAAGTTAGATGAATCTAATTAAAACTTTAGGCTACAAATAAGTTTTATGTCACTAAATTCATAATTTTGGAATATGATTTACATTGGTAAAAGGCGATATATGTTTGTTGGTCTCAAATTTATGTGAATTATAAGCATGTATGTTTAATTTCTATGTAGCTATACAACCTATGAATCTTTTTGATATTAAGTGTAAAATTTTCGAACTAAATGGGACAACTATAAGATATGGAAGGAGATAATTCTCCTTCATTTAAGGTGAATGGACATTGATTATGCTATTATGAAAGACAAATCGGTTATTGCTACAACCAACACTCTAGAAGAAGAGGCTCTTTATGAACAACGGGAGTGATCTAATCGCCTTAGTATGATGTACATAAAAACCAAAATTTTTGTTGGTACAGAAGGTTCTATCAATCAACATGATAATGTCATGGCATTGCTAAAGGCTATTAATGAATAATTTGCAACTTCAGATAAGGCACTTGCTAACACCTTAATAATGAAGTTTTCATTCTTAAAGCTTACTAGTGTGAGAGGTGTGCGTGAGCACATCATGTATATGAGGGACATTACGACTCAGCTAAAAACACTTCAGGTTGATATGTCTGAATTCTTCCTTGTGTACTACATACTGAACACTATTCCCCAACAATATGGGCCTTTAAAATCTTCTTATAATACACATAAGGATAAATTGTCAATTAATGAACTTATGACCATGTATGTTCAAGAGGAAGGAAGGCTGGAGATGAAAAATGGGTAAGAGTACATTACTGGCAACACAAAACAAGGACTAGAACAAAGGAAAGAATTAGAACCAAGCCAAGGAAAAGGGGAAAGATAAAATACCACCCGAAGTTGGAATAAAAAAGAAATCGAAGTGCTTTTTATGTAAAAAGAAAGGACACATAAAGAAGGATTACACCAAAATTCAATAATGGCTTGAAAAGAAAGGTAAACCAATCCCATTTGTTTGTTGTGAATCTAATATAGTTGATATTAATCATAATAAACAGTGGATTGATTCTAGTGCTACAATCTATATTTCGAATACCTTACAAAGTATACAAAACCTAAGGAAGCAAGTGGGATGTGAGCAAAGCATCTTATCAGGGAACCAGATAAGTTTATATGCGGAGGGTATCAGAACATGTAGTTTAGTTCGAGATAATGGCTATGTTTTAGATTTAGAAAAGACATTTTATATTCCAAGTTTCTCTAAAAAATTGATTTCAGTTTTCAGACTTGTACCTTTGGGATATTCCTTAATTTTTCAAATACAACTTTCAATTTGTTTTACAAATCTAAACTTATTGGAAATGGTATTTTGTCTAATGGTCTTTTCTCTATTAATCTATAATATAATACTGCTATGCATATTCACGCTATTAATAAACGATGTATTATGAATAAAGATTCCTGTATATTATGGCTTCAGAGATTGGGACACATCTCTATAGATATGATAAAGAGGTTAGTAAATGATGGAGTGCTTAGTGCTTTAGATTTTACTGATTTTGATACTTGTGTTAGTTGTATTAAGGGAAAGCAAATCAATAAGTTTAAGAAAGGCGCCAAGAAAAGTACAGACATCCTTGAGATCATAAATTTAGATATTTATTGCCCAGACATAAATACTCATGGTCCAAAATACTTCATTTCTTTCATAGATGATTACTTACAATATATGTATCTTTACTTGCTTCATAATAAGAATGAAGCATTAGATACCTTTAAGGTTTTTAAGGTTGAAGTAGAGAAACAATGCAGAAAATAAATTAAAATCATGAGAATTGACAAAGGTGGATAATATTATGATAGATGTATTGAGAATGGACAAGCATCTAGTCTATTTACAAAGTTTCTTTAGAAGCATAGGATAATTGCCCAATACACCATGCCTGGCTCTTTAGACCAGAATGGTGTAGCAGAAAAAAGAAACCGAACATTAATGAACATGGTTCAGAGTATGCGTAGCAACTCCAGGTTTCTTGAATCCTTGTGGACTGAAGCTCTTAAAATAACAATGCATATATTAAATCGAGTTTCAACTAAAGTTGTCCCAAAAATGCCATTTGAACTATGGAAAAGTTAGAAACCGAGTTTGCAACATATAATTTGAACTATGGAAAGGTTGGAAACTGAGTTTTCGACATATACACGTATGGGAGTAAGAGTTTACACCCCACAAGAAAAGAAACTAGACCCAAGGACCATTAATAGGTATTTTATTGTATATGCCGAAAGGTTTACAGGATACAAATTTTATTGTCTATCTCACTACACTACGCTTGTGGAATAGAGGAACATAAAGTTTCTTGAAAATGACTTAATTAGTGGAAATGATCAATTATAGAGCACGTTTCTAAAAGAGATCAACCTTCCACCTCAAGTGAAAGATTGGTTGTCATTCACAATACTCCTCAAGTTCAAACGGGTGTTGTACAATCGATCGTTGATGTTCTACAAGCTGCAGACAATAATCCAGTAGATCAAGTTGTTTACGAAATGCCAGAAATTGTTGAACAACTAGTTGAACAACATGAACATCAAGAAAATGTTGAACTAACATTAAAAAAATCTACAAGAGAAAGAAAGTCAGCAATTTAAGATGACTATGTTATGTACCTACAAGAATTGAGCTATAACATTAGAGAAGAAAATGATCTTAAATTGTTTTCACAAGCCATGAGTTTGTAAAGAATCCAATTTATGATACATGCTATGAAAGACATAATGAATTCTATGGCATCTAATAGAGTTTAGGATCTTATTGAGTTGCCTAATAATATAAAAGCTATAGGATGGAAATAGGTCTTTAAAATAAAGAAAGATTCATTTGGCAATATTGAGAGATATAAAGCAAGACTCGTTGCTAAATGATTTACTCAAAAAGAATGAATTGACTACAAGGAGACTTTTTCTCCTGTATCCAAGAAAGATTCTTTTCGTGTCATTTTGGCATTAGCTGTACATTTTGACTTAGAGTTGCAACAAATAGATATGAAAACAGCTTTTTTGAATAGAGATCTAGAGTAAGATGTGTATATGAAACAACCATAAGGATTCTCCTTTAATAATGGTGAGCACTTGTATGCAAGCTCAAGAAATTTATATATGGACTGAAATAAGCCTCCCATCAGTGTATTTGAAATTCGATAATGTTATCTCTTCAATTGGCTTCTTAGAGAATATTATAGATCAATGTATATACCAGAAGGTCAATTGGAGCAAAATTTGTTTTCTGATTCTATATGTGGGTGATATTTTGCTTGTAACCAATGATACAGGGTTTGCTACATGAAGTGAAATAATTTCTCTTTGAAAATTTTAATATAAAGGATATAGATCGTGCATCTTATGTCATTGGCATTAAGATCTATAGAGAGAGATTTATAGGTATTTTGGGTTTGTCACAAGAAACCTTTAACAATAAGGTTTTAGAGAGATTTCGAATTAAAGATTGTTCACCAAGTATAGCTCCCATTTGTGAAAGATGATAGATTCAATTTGAACCAGTATTTGAAAAAGTTTAGAGTTTTGACTCCCTATACTTTTGATACTCGGATATCTTTGCTACAGTAAAAACTAAAATTCTTTCTCCTATATTGAAAGAAAAAATTTGTAACTTCTTTATTTGATATCCATTGAGATGATTTCTTTTTCATTGCATTGTTTGTGAAGAGAGGAATAAATTAAGATCTATATTTCATATTTTTTAGGATCATTAACATTAATATTTTATTAAATTTATTAATAAATCAAAAACTATTTTCACTATCTCTCCAAACACAAATTTTAATTTTATGCCATACTTAGATTAAAACTTAAATGTACATCTAAACGCCAATTCAGATAATAATTCAAATCGTTAACTCAAATCCTAATTCAAATCATACTAACTTAAATCAAATCACTAATTTGAATTCATGTACCAAACGGACTATAAGAATTGTAACATGTGAGCTTTACACTATAACAATTTTTAGCTTTTTATTGTATTGGAGAAAGCTTTACAATGTTTATAGTTATAACTGATGGGTTGAAACTGAAGTTCTAAATACCCTTTATATGGTAACATTGATGGATGAAAAAAAAGCATAGGGACCTAAATGCAACACAAATATTAAACTAGAGGCAACAATGCAAATGAGCCAAAAAAAAAAAGATGAGAAAGCCGAAAGGACTGACTTATTTTTGACACGCCTTCATTTCATGTTCTAACCAATGAAAATCTGCCACGTCAAAATGTCCATGAAGAGGACAGTGTAGACTAGATTCCATCCGAATTGACTAAAATGCCACTGCGGAATCGGCGATCTCTAGGCAAGCGAGCACCCTCGACAAGGTTGTTTAAGTAATTTCGTTCATCTTCATCCCTCTAAGACCTGCGAAAGTTCGTTGTTGTTCCAAAATTTGTTTTGTAAATGCGGAGAAATGAAAACCTTGATCTGATCAGTGATCAAAACATGGCCTGAGGAAAATCTTCGAAATTCGATTACAGATTTTTGTTCTTCTTGGTCATTCCGGTTGATTCAGAGCTTCTTCTCTGCGTTTTTGGCCATGGCTGCTCCTTTTTTCTCCACTCCTTTTCAGCCCTATGTTTATCAGGTACACTCTCTCTACGATTTCATCTTCTTCTTTTTTTTTTCTTTTTTTCTTTAATTTTAGGTTTGTTATTAAGTCTGTTGCTTGAAGAAATTTAATTTACACTCCCGCTATTTGCATCAAATTTTCTTAAATTGGAAAAATAGATTTTTCCGGGGTGAATTTAGGGTTTTAGCTCGGTTTTAGGCCTCACATTCGTCTTAGGATGATCGCTTATTCGTTGATGAATCTTGATCCGTGCTTTTATAAAGTTGGGTATTTAATTATGAGGATAAACTAGGATTTTCTTTTACACATTCAATCCGTTTTTCAGAAAAGGGAATTCTAATTAAGGTTCTTGGTAATAGATGGTTTTCAAGTGGAGTTCATCGTTTTTAATTGAAGTGTAAGTGGGTTATTGTAAATTTAATGCTCATTTATATACCCAAGTCTGGTTTGATTTATTTGAATTTCGAAACTCTATATTTTATTTTTATTTATTTATTTATTTTCTTCTTAACAATTGGCAAATGTGTTGTAGAGTCCACAAGATGCCATGATACCTTTCCAAATATTGGGTGGTGAAGCCCAGGTGGTTCAGGTATGTGCTCAAACGTTGCCGAAATTTGTTTTATGATCTTTATTTTCTCTCCTTCTCTTTTGTTTCTTGCCCTTTCGTGTTAAAGTTCTCTTTTTCATGCGTCTTTCAGATAATGTTGAAGCCTGAAGAAAAGGTTGTTGCAAGACCTGGTAAGTTTCCTTCGGAATGTTTCATTATGTTTGACCATCAGATTCTTTGTTGGTTTATATACCCCTTTCTTTTTGCCCCTAGACATGGTGGCTTATCATTTTTCTTCCTATTGATTAGCTAATGCAATTCTGCATAACATATCTCTGAGTGCATGATATATTTAGTTTAGTGCTTGGGTAGTCGTGCATTCCAAATCCCTTTTGATTGTTTATTGCCAACAGGATGTAGTGAAAACATCAGCTGTGAATTGATGGTTGATTGTTTGTTTGTTGTCAACGAGATGTAGTGAAAACATTAGCTGTGAATTGATGGTTGATTGTTGAGATTTATATGTAATTTAAGACAGAATAATATGCTGGTTTTTGGTCTGCAACTGTCTTTTGAATGTTTTGCTTAGGTTGACCAGTGCCTTTGTAGTGGACTTTTGTAGTGCCTGTGAAATGGAGTAAGCGCTTGGAATCTTTAGTTAGATCCTTCTAATATATGGTCACCTCAATTTTTTCCCTTGTTCCTTATTGCGGTTTCTGGTTGTTATGGCAGTTGATTTATACCTTTTCTGCTTTTATTTTGATTTTTTTTGGATGGCACTTAATTTCGTTGCCACACACAAAATTATTGACTGATTAGTTTGCAGGTTCAATGTGCTTCATGTCTGGATCGGTTGAAATGGAAAACGTTTTGCTTCCTGAAAATGAAGTGGGTGTGTGGCATTGGCTTTTTGGAAAGAGCATCACTAGCATAGTTTTCCGTAATTCTGGTCCAAGTGATGGATTTGTTGGCATTGCTGCTCCATCTCTAGCCAGAATTCTTCCGGTTTGTGTGTTTGAATTGTTCATCCTCTAATTTCTATTATTTTGGGCCTCGTTGGCCTAGTTATGTGGTTTTCAAATTGTAGTTGTATATAGTCGTCTCTTATATTTATGTTGCTTTTCAGATTGATTTGGCAATGTTTGGTGGAGAAATTTTGTGCCAGGTAATTCTATCTCATTCATGGATTATTATTATTATTATTATTATTATTATTATTATTTTCTGTTCTATTGAGTCACTATATTAGGTCTTCTTCTTGTGTCTTACGATTATTTACTTTATTTTTTTCCTTTTTTCATCTTAGTTTCTTTAGCTAAAATTTTATGATTCTTTCATTTTAATTTTGTAGCCAGATGCATTTCTTTGCTCCGTCAATGATGTCAAAATCAGCAATACAGTTGATCATAGGGCACGTAATGTCGTTGCTGGTGTAGAGGTGAGCTCTTAAGGAGCTTCATAGCCCCTTCTTTGCTTGTTTTGCTTTATACAGTTCCTCCGTTGATTTATTTCATTTTTTAATGCTCTCTTTTATTTTGTTCACAAAGTTGCTGAATTTTCATATTATCTGTCTCACATATATGCCATTATTATCTAGGTCTTTCTAAGACAAAAACTATCTGGCCAAGGGCTTGCATTTATACTTGCTGGTGGATCTGGTATGCACTTCTTCGCCCTACTTATGTATATTTTATGAATCGTAGAAAGTAACTTTTATGAAGTTAGGCCCACCATGCATTGTTTAGGGAATGCTAATGTAACTTTTTTTTTTTTTAAATGAAACATTAAAGGGTTAAAATTCTGTTTAGAGTGAATATTTATCTGTATGATTTTTTTGGACAGCAGACATATTGGATTTAAATCCTCTCCATTTTCTTCCTTTTCCACCTCTTTGATTTTGCATGAACTTTTGATAGGTATTTCTTGATAATAAAGGAATTTGGGCTAGGCATTCCTTCCTGGAGCCCTTAGTTTGTATAACTGGATATAAGTTGTAACCGAGTTGAGTTTATTATCTTCTCTGATACTTAGGGAGTGCCGTTTCTTTCTACTAGTTGTACAGAAAAATCTTGAGATTGGTGAGGTACTGGCTGTTGACGTTTCTTGCATTGTTGCTTTGACTGCCTCAGTCAATGTCCAAATCAAATACAATGGTCCCATGAGAAAAGCAATGTTTGGGGTAAGATATTCAAAATTCAAACAGTTTCCATTCGCATTTTAGTTGCTGTCTGATTTATTATTTTCATGTTCTACGATAATTTTCAAACTAAGTAATTGGTACATATATGTTTTATTGGCTTTCTCACATGTGATATCAGTTGTAATTCACCTTTTGTTCTCATATGTAAAAAGATAGACACATCACTTGTTATTTTGTCATATAAAATTGCAAACAGTTCTGTGAACTACAGTGTAAAGCTCTTACATGCTGCAGTATATTGAACTAATTAGTTCAAGCCAATGCACCCAAACACTAGTTATGTTTGGCACCGACGGAGTGTAGACTGGCCAAGACAACTGGGTCTATTTATTTTTGTAGTATGTTGTGCAAGTATTATTGCAGTTTTGTTCATTGCTTAGTCTTGTTGCATGACCCTGAGCCATCCCCATAGAAGAAACTCTCCTTTTTTAATATCACCTCGGTGCATGGAAAATGACCGTTTTGGTCTTTCCACTCATTGCCACAAGCCATAGGCCCATCACCTTTTCCCATGGCAAGTGACCCCTTCAGTCCGTCAACTCATTTTATACAGGATTTTTGGGGTTCTCAGATACCACAACGCCATTTTAGTTATTCAGCTTGTATAAGAATCATGCTTTTCCTAACTCTTCTTCAAATGCAGGGCGAAAATCTAGTGACGGCCATTCTAACAGGTCCAGGTATTGTCTTCATCCAGAGTTTACCCTTTCACCGACTTTCCCAGCGCATTGCTAGGTACAGTTAAACTTAGTTTTTACTGAATGTATGTATAGTGTTTTTACCTTTACTTATATTTTATGCATTTTTGTTTTATTTGTAGCTTTTAACCGGTGAATGGTTGTTTGGTTTGCAGGGCAGTAACCTCCCCAAATATGAGGGAAAATCCGAAGTTTTTCCTTCAGATAGCCATTTTCTTTTTCCTGGCATATGTTGTGATTGTATCTTCTTTGATTTTAACCGACGTGTAAATCTCAATTCAGTCTTCAATTTTTTTTTTCCTTTTTTCCCCATACATATAGCCAGCATCATATCCTTTTTCTGGTTGTTGGTTCAACTTTAGTTTTATTCAATTTTAATATTAATATATAACCATAACAGAAGCAAAAGTTTTTTTTTTTTTTTTTTGTTGGTAAACGTTTTCAGATAGATCCCTCACCATTACTGTTATGTGTTGTTATAAGAAAGCTTGAATGTTAGCCCCTTTTTAAAATTCTTTTGGTTGTATAATTCCGGACTACGTTAGACGGCGAATCTTATTTCAGTGATCAATCCAACGGCAAATATTGATTGCAGCAGGGGAAAAAACAATCCAACGGCTAATACTACATTTTCCATCATGCATGATTGAGTTGGGGGAAAAAAGAGTAGTGATGCAACACCTACGTCTGCTGATTTTTTATATGAAAGTTGCACCAACTAAATATGAAATAATTGAACAAACTGCTTTAACTCTGTGTGAAGTTGGAAGTGAAGCCAAATATTCTTTTTTGTCATATTATTTGGTGGCTGACTAAACAAGATGCAAGAAGACAATTTTGTAATCAAACAAAATTATCTTAGTTGTGTTGTCCTAGCCTTGGCACAAGATGTTCTTCCATTATTAGGGGAAAAGAAAGGGAAAAAATGAACTTTTCATGATATGGGAGGATAGGTGATTTTTCTGGTTGTAATGTGAAATATTAGTATATTTCAATTTTTGGATATTTGCAGCCTTAATTCCAGCCTTTAATGAGGTTTTACGTCGATTTTATCCGTTTGGAATATTTTGGGTTTATGTGACAGTTGTGGGTGTTCTTTTTCAACAGTTCAGATCACTTTTCCTTCTTTCTTTCTTTCTCTTTAACCGTTCAATGATTGAAATTTGAAAAATGAGAAGCAGAGAAGTAATGCATAATAGTCTTTCAGCACATCGGTGATGAAACTTGAAACCCGCCAAGTCAACGTCTGAAAGTAACATTAAAATAGAATACTTCGAAATAGATTTCTATGATAGGCTTTAAAAAATGGTTACTATTGTAACTTGTATTTTAGAAGTATATAATATGATACCTTGTTGCATAGAAATTATTAAAACGGTATTTTATAGTTTTTAAAAATTTCATTTTTGTATCTTAAGTTATTATTTTTTGACATAAAATTTTTTTTTATCATTTTATTAATAGACCCTAAATTAATTTTGTAAAACTATAATGAAAAACCAAAACAAAAGACTAAACAAAACTCATCAAAAAAAATTATATATAGATTTGTTATACCTTTGTATTGTTTGTATTCTTTTTCTTTTATAGTTTAACAATATAATATGAGGTTTATTAATAAAAAGAATAAACTAAAAATTTCATGTCATAAAATACGAACTCAAGATACCATAATGAGATTTTTAAAAATTACAAGATACTGTTTTGATATTTTCTAAACAACAAGATGCTAATATAACGTTTTATTAAAATATAGAGTATCAAAATAATAAAAGAAAACCCTTTAATAAAAAACACACCATGTATAAGGTTTACCTTTTTTTAGCCGTAGGTCTCTAACAAAATAATATTCTCTGCATAGTTTTTATTTTAATGTGATTTAATCAAATCTATAAAAACCTACATTATTTATATAAGGCTTGGCGGTAGAAAGATCCTCTTCAGACCCTCGTTTCTTATTGCATGAGAGAACTGTGAATCATACAATCACTTTTTCCTGTCGCAAGTTGAATTCAACCCTTCCTTTCCTTTATTCAATTTTGTAATACCTATATCTGCGGTCTAATTGCCACAACCTTGTTTGGCAAGTATGGCACAATTACTATTTTATTGGTTCTAATTATTTTTTTTGGGTTCTAATTAAAAATTATTGTTTGGCCCAATTTCAACTCTTTCTTTTTTCTTTTGAGGGGAGTTTCAACTGTTTTTTGAGCTTTTTTTTTTTTTGTTTAAACCAACTAAAATCAACATTTTGATAAACTTATAGAATATAAGTTCTAACAAAAAATTGTAGTTCTAACTCATTTTTTTGGGTCTAATTAATTGGTTCCAACCAGTATTTTTTTGTAACAGTTACACCAATAAGAACACAGAGCACAGCCTCATGAGCAGAGCATTAGAGTTTTTTTTTTTTTTGACTTCATCAAGTTATCTATCATTTGAAGAAGACATACCTTAGCCTTGTTTGACATCTTCATTAAAACCTGATTTGAATTAATAAACAATGTAAAGCTTTTAAAAACAAGAAAAAAATAAGTTGTTACAATATATAAGATTTATATACTACAGTTTTGAACCTTATATTTCACTTCCAATCACTTTCTTAAACACGTTATTAGATTCTAAAAAGAAAAAAAAGTAAAAAAAAAACCCTGTTAGATTCTAGAAAGAGAAGAAAGTAAAAAAAAAAAAAAAGAAGAAAAAAGCTAAAAACAAAAGGAGACGACCACCAAAGTCTAATCCACTTCACGATTGAAAATGAAGACGTCATAACTTCCTTAAATTCTTAAAAAAAAAAACTTTTCATTTACTTATTTTATTCGACAAAAAGAAAAATAAAAATACAAAAAGAAAAACGAAACAGAAACAATTGTTGGCTTACTAATTTGGTTTATTCAAAAAAATTATGGACCACACATTTCTTCTTAAAAACAAAATAAAAAAACCGGGATTATCTGGTCTAATCTAGTTAACAAAAAAAACGGCGGAAAAGACAAAAAAAGGTAAACCGGTGCGACGTGCTTCCAAAAACGCGAAGACATTACCGTCGTTCGTGCCACAAAAGGAAATTATTCCGACCACTATAAATACGTACATTTCAGGGAGGCTATTTCAGGATCGCTAATCATCCGAAAAATCCAACCCTCGAAAACTTTCTCTTCTTCTTCTTCTTCCTCTTCTTCTTCTCTCTCTCCACGAAAAGTTTCGAAACCCTAACTCAAGTTCTCCTCCACCATGCTCTTCGACCTCTGTAATCGTCCCCGGACTTGAAAATCAGCGGAGGAATTTCCGTCGATTCCATCAATTTCTCGGGATTTCGCTGGAAGATTTCGATTTCTTTCTGTTTTTGGGTCTGCCAGACGCATTTCGAGTTCGCGATTCTTTTCCGAAGCTGAATATTCGTAGGCCATGCGAGGATTTCGGCGCGAAGATCTGATCCTGGATTGATGTGTTGTTGGCTCATCGGATCAATTTCTGAATCTAGGGTTTCGTGATCTTGGAATTCTTTTTTCCGTGAAAGAGATATGCGTTTGCTTTTCCCCGTTTGAGTATAAGAATTGGGTTCATCTTCCTCTGGGACGGTGAAGTTTGGTTTGCATCGGCGATGATCGGCAGTGGATGAAGCCCTTGGCGCTTTGGTTGTTATAGATTCTTTTCTCGTTGGATGAAGCCCTTGGCCAACTTTCTGGATAATTGGATGCTCAAATTCTTCGTATTCCAGATTCAGGCATAGCTTCCATCTGAGAAAGATCTCGAACTCAGCTGAAGAAGATTGTGGACGCGCTCCGACGTGGCGGTTCGATATTCCTTATTGAGTATTTGAAGAAAAAGAAAAAACAAAAGAGCTTGAATTTTTGTACCGTTCAATTTTTGTTTTTATTTTAATATAAGGCCCTTATATATTTTTTTTTTTTTTTGAGGCCTTTGAATTTTGGTTATCTTTGCTTCAGGGATTTTGTTTGTTCATATTTTGATATAATATTCTTATTTTAGAAGACATTAAAGAAAAGAATTTACCATGGCGGTGTATTATAAATTTAAGAGTGCAAGAGATTATGATTCAATTCCTATGGACGGTCCTTTCATCTCGGTTGGTACTTTGAAAGAAAAAATATTTGAATCAAAGCATTTGGGAAGGGGTACTGATTTCGACCTTGTGGTTACCAACGCCCAGACCAATGAAGGTTGGTTTAGATATAGATGGTATAGTTTATTCTCTTTAAAAGTAGTGTTAACTTAATCCAAAATTCGGCTTTTAGGTGGTTGGATAATTTGGTCTTAAGGGTAAATCTTAATGACTTGGTTTTTATTGATTCTGATGATTAGTTACATAGATGTTGTTGGAAGAGGGGAGGGGTCGTTGCATGGTTAATTTCAATTGACATTTTGTGTCATTATACTGATCATGTGCTTTTAGTCTTATATACTAGTAGCTGTATATGGGTGTGCTAAAATTACTAGCGTAAGATACAAAATCTTGCTCCACAAAACTCGTGGTATATTAGCGGAATTTAAGAGCAAACACCTCGTGAGAACGATATTGGGGTGTGTGTGTTGGGGGGTGGTGGTAGTATTCTGATAATTTTTTTTCTTTCAATTAATGTCTTTGCAGTGTTTATCGACTTGTGTTCTCTGTTTCGAATTTCAGAATATCTTGATGAAGCTATGGTGATACCAAAAAATACCTCAGTTTTAATTCGTCGCGTTCCAGGACGGCCTCGTTTGCCCATTGTTACTGATCCAAAGTACTATCTCAAAACCTTTTAAGCTGTTAATTACTTGGTTGAATTTCTTAAGTTTAGCTGTCAATGTGCTACCGACTGTGAACGTATTTAGCAGCGTGAGTTGTGTAGCTTTCACAATCCACTGTGGTTGTAGAGTTGTTTTCAGCGTAGAATGGATTTAAGTAGGGGCTTGCTTAAGGTGACATAACAGCTTGCTGCTACTGTGTGACTTTTTAGTTGCAAGACAAATATAATCCTTGTGGTTTCACCTATGTTTTGGTTGCAGTCCAAAGGTGGAAAACACTGAACCAGAAGGGACTAGCCTCCCAGTAGCTGATTCATCTATCATGAAATATGTAAGCTTTAGTCTCCCTCGTATTAATCTTTTAACAACTAATATGGGATTCTTACATCATGTTGCTTCATCATTGATATATCTACGTGTGAATTCTTACATACTTGATCTTGACTTCATAGCCTGACGACTCTGAATGGGATGATCTTGGGGGTGATTTGTATGAAATTCCTGAAGCCATGCCAGTTCAGTCGAGTAATATAATTCCAGAAGCTCCCCCTGCAAATAAAGCTGATGAGGATAGCAAGATTAAGGCTTTAATTGAAACTCCAGCCTTGGATTGGCAACGGTTAATTTCTTTTTCTATTTTTTTTGGATTGTTTAATTAATAAGGTAATTTTCGATTGAATTTTATATAGCCGCTTTAGACTGAACAGTGTGCTTATGTTTTTAGTATTTGAAATGCAGTCAAGGTTCTGACGGGTTTGGTCCTGGTAGAGGTTTTGGCCGGGGTGTGGGTGGAAGAATGATGGGTGGACGTGGTTTTGGTAATTCTCTTATTCTTATGCTTTTCTTTCTTTTTTTTTTTTTTTTTCACTTACCAAGTTAATCGTCTGTTACTCTGTACATGTGATAAGACTGAACAAATTTTTTATTGATTTGAGGTCGAGTAGGGTTGGAGAGGAAAACACCTCCACAGGGCTATGTGTGTCACAGGTGCAAGGTGGCTGGTACGTTTATGTTTTATAATGTGGCATCAGTAAATATTTGTTTCATTTGAGTTTATGGTTGAGGCGAAAATGGGCTCATTGTTTTGGAATTTTGTTGTAGGACATTTTATTCAGCACTGCCCTACTAATGGTGATCCCAATTTTGACATCAAAAGAGTAAAGCCTCCCACTGGCATTCCAAAGTCCATGCTGATGGCAACCCCAGATGGCTCATATGCGTTGCCAAGTGGTGCAGTGGCTGTCTTGAAACCAAATGAGTAAGTTGATAAGATCTTACTATCAATATTGTTATTTTTACCCTTAGTCCTTGTGACAAAAGAAGGGTACTGAATACTTTTTTCTGTTAAACAGAGCTGCTTTTGAGAAGGAAATTGAAGGGTTACCATCTACTACACGGTCTGTTGGTGATCTACCGCCTGAGCTACACTGTCCGCTTTGCAAGGAAGTTATGAAAGATGCTGTCTTGACAAGCAAGTGCTGCTTTAAGAGCTTCTGTGATAAATGTAACTTACGGTGCTCCCTGTTCTTTTTTTTTTTTTTTTTTAATATCATTTCTCTTTTTTCAGTTCATTTTGTCTTCCTCTTTGGAGTTGTAAGTTATAGGATATCCTTAGAGCTTTGCCACTACTTGCTCATACGTCAGGCAATGTAGTATCAGTCACCAAAATGCAATTGTTAGCTGATGTGAATAAAATTTTACCTCAGGTATCAGGGACTATATTCTCTCAAAGTCAATTTGCGTCTGTGGGGCTACAAATATACTAGCTGATGATCTTTTGCCTAACAAGACACTTAGGGATACAATCAATCGAATTTTGGAATCTGGTAATAGTAGTGCTGAAAATGCTGGGAGTACATTTCATGTTCAAGGTATGCGTTTCTGTGATTAGGCGTCTGTGTTGCTACAACTTGATGTACTTTTTTCAACCAATTTCAATCTGATTTGTAATTTTTTAGACATGGAGTCTGCACGCTGCCCACAGCCCAAGATTCCATCCCCTACTATGTCTGCTGCGTCTAAGGGAGAACAAAATCCCTCACCTTGTAATGAAGAAACTCCAAAAGTACAGGAAACTGCAGTTGTGGTGAAACCTGTGGTTGCCATGCAGCCGCCGGTGGAGAAGGTGAGGCCTGCCAAGGTAGCTGATGTATGTGAAGCCACCCATGAGTCAATTAGTGTGAAGGAACCAGCATCACAAGGCAGTGCTCCACTGGTTGAGGAAGAAGTGCAGCAGAAGCTGGCTTCTGGGGAGGCAGGTAATGTATACTTTAACCACTTCTCTTATTTTCCTGGCTGTATTGGTTCGGCCATGATTGCTGCATATTCACTGTTGAATTATGGTGTTGTGAGTGATTTTACATTTCGAGTTGTATGTGTTGGAAACCATTTGAGACTAAGAGAGTAAAGGGGGCAGGGTGAAAAGGGGAATTAAATCTGTGACAGAAGAAAGCAATGCAAACATATCTGAATATTTCTTGTTTGAGGCATCATCATAATAATGTAGCTGAAATCTATATATTTTCTTTATTTCAGGGAGGAAGAAGAAGAAGAAGAAAGTTCGCATGCCTGCTAATGGTATGTCTTTCATGCTTCTTCTGATCTGTATTCTCGTTCTTACAAATATGTTGGTTTCACATGCTTGCTGTATATTGTTGAGATTAGGCATTTTTATTTGACATATTTCTATTTATTCCATGTTAAATTCCTTGTAGATTTGCAATGGAAAACCCCTCAAGATCTTCCAGTTGATAATTATATGATGCCTATGGTGCCTTCAACTTATAATCCATACTGGTCAGGAATGCAACCGGGTATGGACGGATATATGGCGCCATTTCCTGGACCTATGCCCTATATGGGTTATGGTCTAGGGCCTCTAGACATGCCATTTACAGGTTTCGTTCCACATGATCCTTATGCTGCTCAAGGTTGTATGTTTCCTCCTGTTCCACCTCAGAGGTAAGTGAATGTTAGTGGGCAAGATTGTCTGGCTTTTTATTGTGTGCTCTGCAAATGCGGATCAATGTTGTGTTGAAAGTATATGAACCTGTAGGCAACTCACTACTGGGATAACTTTTTTTTATATACAGGGATCTTGCCAATTTCAGTATGGGCATGAATCTAGCACCACCTCCTGTCATGAGTAGAGAGGAATTTGAGGCTCGGCAAGCTGACTTGAGAAGGAAGCGTGAGATGGAGAGACGGGGGGCTGAAAGGTAAAATTGAAATTTTTATTTTCACTTACGATTTGTGTTGCATCTAGATCAATTGGGAAACTGTCGATGTCATGTGGTAGTCTCTATAATTTTGTGGGTGTGTTTTGTAGTTTAGCAGGTGAATTTGAATACAGAGAGCCTCGTATTCTAATGGCCATTATCAGCATTAATCTTTTGGAAGGTTTAAAATTTTCTTAAGTTATAAAACCTGGTTTTGAAGTCTTAGATGATTTTCTTTTGAGTTGAAAAGCTCCTACCTCTTGTATTGAACTTTGTTAGTTTGCTGTTTTTATTGAGTCAATTCTAGGTTTTAAGTTTTGCAGTAAAAAGCACTTGATTTGATAGTTAAATAACACCCGAGGCGTCGTCAATTGTGTTACTCTATGGGCTTCTCATTTATTGCTGTAAAACTGAAATTTCAAGTGCCATGTGCTTAACCAAGTTTACCGTCTTGTCTTTCAGCAGGGAGTTTGCAAAAGATCGGGATTTTGGCAGAGAAGTGAGCAGCAGTGGTGACATCGCTATGATGAGACCAAAATCTGTATGTCCCTTTTATTGTCCTAATTTTTCTCCTCCCATTCTTGTATTGCAGCAGCAGATATCTTTCTGGTTTTTAGCAAGATTTTCGCAAGAGCTCTCCAAATCGGCAAGAAATGCGCTTTTCTACCTTTTCTTGCTAACAGGGAGAGAGTTTCTTTTGCCGCAGTTCGGATCAACATATAGTAGAAACTTCTGCTTTGTTTGGTTTTTTAAATCTTACTTTTTATTTCGCCCAAGGCTTTTCTTCTTATTTTTTTTAATTGATATTATTTATTTCCGGAGAAACTAAAATCTGGTTAAAAGGAGGCAAACCACCAAAAATCTTATCCAAGTGGATCAACAAACTAGAATCTGCATGTGCAGGGTCCCTTGACGCCATGTTCCAATTTTTTCCAATTTTGCTGCCAAGACTTGCCATTTCAGACTGGTTTTCGGTTCTCATGAGTGATTTTGCTCGATTTGGTTGGTTCACGGAGAGTTCTTTGCTAGCTTCTAATGGAGGAATGGGGCGGACTAAATTTTTGCTTGTCCCATTAATTCCCTTTTTCAAAAAATAGAAAGTGATTTTTTTAAAAAGTAGGTTTTTCTTCTTTTTTTTTTTTCTTTTTTTCTTTTTTTTACTTAGGTTCTTTGGTTTTGGCCGAAGTTGGATATAATTGAACACTGGGCGTCAGTGCTAGCACTGCATTTACTTGTTTACACCCACAATCGATAGACTTTTTATTAAAAGCAACTATTTTTTTTTTCAACGAAATCTAATTTAATTTTATGCATTGAAATAATAATTCTCATTAACGTAATAATATTAAACAAAATTAACGTGACCATGGAAACAATATTCTCTGCAATTGCCATGGTTCTTGTCAATCAGGTCGTCCTTCAAAGGTTATCAACTCCAAAGCCTGGTTTAACTATTTTATTTACGTAATCGGCAAAAATAAAATATAGATTTAGTCGGGGATATGCTTTTAAAAGACCAGAGGAAAAAATATTTTTTCGTAATAAGGAAAACATTCCTAAAATATGCGCGCATAATGGCCCGTGAGCGACCAGCGCCAATTATTTTAGTGCCATAGAATTTTTTTTTTTTTTGAAGAAAACGAGGATATTTTCTTTAATATACTTATTATTATTATTTATTTATTTTTGAGAAAAAACTTATTATTTAATTAATATATTCTTGTCTTCTTTTATTTATTATTTATCCTTTTAAAAATTGTGTTATTATTTAATCAATTCTTTTTTACGTTTTGTGCAGAAACCAGTGGAGCGATCATCGAGCCCTGACTACCAGCGGCGTCACAGATTGGAGAGATCCTCCATTGAAAGACCTTCGCGAGATCTCGAACCTCCCCGACCTCCCAAGAGAAAGTCCGACCAACAAAATCACCACCACAACGATTGCGACTATGACTACGATCGCAACCACGACCGCGATGACAGCGACCACCACCACCATCACCGCCGCCGTCGCACCGATTCCTCCGAAACGTCCGCCAAACCCTCCGCTGCCTCTGCTTCGGAGTTGGCCGCGGCGGCGTTGGATCGCAAGCAGAAGGCGAGCGTCTTCTCTCGCATAAGCTTCCCGGAGGGCGAAGCTCCCAGCAAGAAGCACAAGGTCTCGTCCTCTTCATCTGCTCCTTCCTCGGCGACGACGGAGGCTGCCGGCGGCGGAGCTTCTGCGTCTACGGCGGCTCATCACAAGGCGACGGCGAACGGATACTACGGCGATCACCACAAGTCGTCGGCGGCGACAAAGGCAGCGGCGACGGCGTCGGTGACGGGCGGGGGAGGGAGGAAGTCGCGGTCAGCGGAGTACGAGTCGAGCGACGATGATCGGCATTTCAAGAGGAAGCCGTCGAGGTACGAGCTGTCGCCGCCTCCGCAGCCGGTTGAGGTGGAAGAGCCGAAGCACTCGAGAGGATCCAGGGAACGGGAAAGGAGCAAGCACAGATAGAGGGAGCTGCTGCATTCTCTCTCTCTCTCTCCTCTCTTTGTCTCTCCTTCCCTCCCTTCTCTGCTGATGATAGAGAGGGAATGGAATCTGCTATTTGGAAGGGAATTAGAGGGGAGAGATTGAGTGGATCATTATTCTGATATTCATATGATCCAAAGCTTTTTGCATTTTTTTTTTTTTTTTTGGGTTTATGGTGGGGATAATACCGAAACGAGTAATGATTCTCTCCTCCGTGTTTTGTGGGAAGGCTGGAGGATTTTTTTTTTTTTTTTCTGCTGGGTTTTACGTACTCGTTTTACTAAAATTTTTATAATAAGAATTATGTTTCAGCAATAAGATTTGTTTCTCCATTTCTTTTTGCACCGTAAAAATTTCCTCTTTTTATGATTATTGTTGATTCATTTCAATTATTATTTCTTTTATAAAAAGCTTGTTGGTGGTTGGTGGTATTTTTTTTTTTTAACTCTCTCCTCGGTTGGTGGTTCTTTGCTAAACGCATCAAGGACTTCACGAGAAATATTTCTAACCTGTAATTTCTATGGAAAATTTAAGTTTAATTTTTGTATTGGAAGTGACATGCATGAATAATTCGACGTCATTATCTTTATTCTTTTGGTTAGATGGTTCAAATATTTCGAACCACAGAAACCTATCAGCAATTATTGTCACAATTATTTGCTAGTTTAATAATATTACCAAAATTCTTTTCACAATTATTGTCTTTTTTTTATAATTTAACAATATTTTGTGTTTTTATAGTTTAAGTTAAATTTTAAATAGTTAAAGGTTCTAAAAAAAAATAATAGATTTTAGAAGATCAATAGGACGTTTGACAGAGTGATGAGAGTAGCATGCAAAAGTTTTATATTGTTTATAACTGAAAAAATAGTATGAACCATTAACTGTCAAACACTATATTAAACTTTTTACGGTTTCAATTTTAAGTCTAAACCGATAAAGCTAAAAACCAATTTAACCGAATTGGTTAGATTTTTCTTAAAACTTTTGAACTGCTCAAACCAACCAAAACTTGATTTAAGAAATTTTATTTGTTGATAGTTTTTCCCTTCAAACCCACAAATACCAACACTGTTCGTCGTCTTAATCTCAAATGCGACGTGCAGTTGCAACATGTGTTTTATTTCTTTTCTTTTGAAAATCGACAAGTAGTTCTGAGTTTCTAAACACGAATTAGCCTAATCTTTTTAGTAATTCAAGAACTAACGTCTGATGTACTTCAAAAGGCATAAATCATCTGCAAACCAACTTCTTTTTTTCGTTGCCCTTTTCATTATAAACAAGCTACAACAAAATTAACTGATGGTTCTAATTACCGTGAAAATAACAACATGAGATACAACTGAGTTTAAATTCTAGTAATGAAGCAGGTCGAGATAATTGTTTATTCTAACATCCAAGGAACATGAAGATGGAATAAAAGCTTTTGAGAATTCTTTATGCCATGCATAGCCTCTTGCAACTCCAACGCCACGACGAATACCCTGCAATATTTTTTTTCAGAAACAGAAAATATATATTTGCATTCAGTCCAAGCAATGTGCTAAAAAAAAAAAAAAAATCATCTCTATATATGTTGCTTAAAGAAAAATGTACATTTGATCAACCTAAAAAAGTAATGAGATAGCAGCACAATATCATTAAATATAGTATTTGAAACAGAAAATGACTTCTGCAGTTCAAATTACACGCCTAAAATAATCTCATATCTCATGATTGTTTAATTGCTTATCGACCAAAGTTAACTACACGAGTAATCTGGACATTTTACTTGTTTATGAAGTGCATATTCTTGTTAGCTCATCCGATTAAAAAATAACTGATATCAAACTCAATTGTATATTGTGGTGTAATCTGATGACGTTTTAGGTATTTGCATTGAAACCAAATGGCTGCACAAACCTGAGAAAGATAAAAGGGAATAGTAGATTAAGGTGTTAGGAACCATAATTCTCACATTAGCTTACTTTTTACTTTACACTATAACATGCAAAAGCTATATGAGTTCAAGCTAATGCTCCAAACAGACTTGAATCCTCTATCCATTTTCTCTGTTTTCCTCTCTGTGCCCCAATCAATTTTAGACACCTCATCAAAAAAAAAAAAATACCAACTCGATTTTAACTAGATTCTCCTATAAAAAACGTTGTTAGTTTCTAAAATGATAGCAATTGTATTTATTAATATCCACAAGATTTTTAAAAGTCTTCTCTCTTCTTTCTTCATGATATCTTCTATTAAAACTATAATAATTTTATTATTTTTTCTTCTTCTTTTTCACTAAAAACGACCCTTCAATGCCTCTTTTTGTCTTTCTTTACTTGAACAATCACAGCATTATTTATCACTTGTACGTTGAGTTCAAAGGAAATCAAAATATATATTATACCCGTACGTATAGTTTAAATTTTTTCTAGCAGTATATTTTTATCTTTTATTCACGTCCATATATATATATATGTGTGTGTATGTATATTTGAGTTTATTGTTTGATGTTTCCTTTTTTATTTTTTACCTTTTGTTTCGAACGTATTTTGTCTTATTGATGGGTTATATTATATACTTTAGCTATTCTTTTAGTTTTTCTTTTAGAAAACTATTAGCGTTTTTCTGAATTTATATCGGTCTTTGTATAATTTAACATGTTAAACAAAACAATTACTCCCTTCAAAAAAAATAATTATATTTGTTATTTTACGGTTAATTTTATGACAATTATGGACAAGCATAATATATGGACAACAAGTGATAGATAATGTTGTGACTATTCAAGCAAAACAGAAAAAACGATATTAAGGGTTACTTTCAACAAAAAAAATTATTACAGCTTTACCAGGAGATATCATGAAAGAAGGAAAAAGAATACTTCTATCTCATAGATCCATTTTAATAAATATAATTACCATCATTTCAGAAATTACAGTGTTTTTTATAAAAAAAATATATAATTAAAATTGAGTTGGTATTTTTTTATCGACGTGTTTAAAATTAATTGGAGGAAACAAAGAAGAAGGCAGAGGATCCAAATCCTCTCCAAATACCTTATTACTCTACAATTTTGATTTTTCACTCATCAATTACGCATAATTCAATAAAAGTTGGTATAAATTACCATCACTAGCAAAACTAGTTTGAAACACATGCATTCAATTCACCAAGTAAATCATTATCCTATTCGCAATGAAGAGCACAAAAACAAGGCACCATAACCAAATTGCAGTACTAAACCGATAACCAAACCACATTGCAATTGCCTAAACTTTTTTTTTTAATTTTAAACAAAAAGATTGTAAATTTTCCTAAAATGAAATCTACTATGTGCTTGAAGATATTTAAATTCATATACTAATGCATTGTCAAAACCAACAAAGAAAATCAAAGACTACCTGAAAAGGAACAAAATCAGGCAGTCGGCGGCGGTATCATGCCTATCTTTCTGGCATAGGCGAAGATCCCACCGGCCTCGATCACAGGCCCGGCGTCGCCCATCGGCTTCAATTTGTACTCTTTCCCAGTCGTGTGGTTGGTCAACCGGCTCTCCCCGAGCTGGATCGTGATCACGTCGCCGGTCCGGCACTCCTCGCAGATCCTCTCCTCCGACTCGAGCGGATACACCTCTCCGGTCGCCACCGAGTTCCTGAAGAAAATCCTCGCGTACGACTCGGCCACCACCGCCGCCGTCCCCGCGGCGCCTAGGGCCACCGGCGCGTGCTCGCGCGACGAGCCGCAGCCGAAGTTGGCCCCGCCGATGATGATGGAGTACTTGGACTTGGTCTCCCCGGGCTCGACGAAGCGCGCGGAGTAGGACGACGGGAGGCCGCAGAGGGCGTAGGAGCCGAGCTTCTCGTACTCGGCGGGGATGGAGGGGACGAGGGTTAGGTACTCGGCGGGGATGATCTGTTCGGTGTCGATGTTGTCGCCGACGACGTAGCAGACGCCATGGAACGTCGCGGAGCCGTCGGAGGACGACAACGGAGATTGCGAGGTGGCGACGCGTGGGATGGCGGCGGAGGCGCGTGGGGGACGGAGGGTTAGGAATTTGATGCGATTTTGGGGAGTGGTAGCGGGGAAATTGATGGAGTGAGGGAGAGGAGAAAGAGGGTGGGAGATTTTAGGTGAGGAGGTGAAGCTAGGGTTTGGAGACATTGATAGTGAAGCCGCCATTGGAGCACAGAGAGTGTCTGGGATTAAAGAATGAAAATGAAGTTAAAGTGAAATGTGGATGGCACGGGGAAGCAGGCGGGGGAGAGGATGTTGACTAAAATGTGAGTAATCTTGGGTAGCAAGAAACGTTGATGGATCCAACGGTGCAAAAGATGCAAAAAAAAAAAAAATATATATATATATATATATATATTACGTCAATCTCTCTGAAGAGCATAAGTAGAACCCGTGCATGAAAAAAAAAAAAAAAGTTTTAAAGTGGGGCCTTCCACGCCTCCACAACGCAGACCTCATCTGTTGGACTTTTAGGTCCAATCAGTTGCAATATACACAATATGAGAACTTTATATTAAATGTACCTTTTGTAGTTATCGGGAGTTACACAATTCATGTTTAGATTTGATAGGCCAGAACGAATGTTCCAAACAAAAAGTTTGTTCTATTGTTGGATCTTGAATCTAATTAAAATTATTTTTCTACATATTTGATATAATCGGGACAACAAATATCTGTCTCATTTGTATTTTAGATACCTGAACATCCACTAAGACTATTGGAGTAATTTATTCTTGAAAATAAAATCTTTTTAGTTTAATTCAAAACCCAAACTTTCGGGGTTTTTTTTATTTCATGGAATCTATATGTTTAAATTATATTTTATATATAAATTTACACATTATCTCAATCAATAATTGATTTTTACATTTAAAATAACTAAATTACTCTTAATGAAGAGAAAAAAAAATAAAACTTTCAAAAATAAAAAGAAAATAAAAAACATGTAAAACACTTAGTTTTTAGAATATTTTATACATTTTGAAATAAAAAACCTTAGTATAAAGTTTTTTAAGTTCTCTAAATTTTTAATTTTAGGGTATTTTGAACAATTTTTAGGTCAGAATTGAATATCCCAAGAAAATATATAAATTTGTGTATCAGGTTTAATCTAAAGGTATAAATTCGATTACATCAGAAACTGAAAATATATTGTTTGAATAAACCTAAAAAACATAATATAAAAAAGTAAATAATCTTTTTTTAATCTAGAACCAACATATTAGATGTTAAGGAATGATCCTTTATAAGAAGATTGGCATGAGTTTTTTTTTTTTGGTAAAAACACCAGCCACACAATTTATAATGAGAATGTTTAATCTTATTATTATTATTATTATTATTATTATTATTATTATTCAGATAGAGATATATCTACCAATAAGTTCGAAACTCGTCATAGAAATCCTCCTTTTTTTTTTTTTTTTACACATTTTACATGTATAACTCAAAATACATCATACGTATACATAAAATGGGAGAAAAAGTAAAAAAAACATTTTTTTAAAAATATTTATAATAAATTACATATTTTAAATTATTCATCATAAGTAATATACTCAGAATAAATAATTATTCACAAAACATATACGTATTTTTTTATAAAAAAATTCTTAAATATAATATAAACCGTGAAGACCCTAATACTTGAAATATAATATTACCATAAATATTTTCAACAATTTGTGCCGTTATTTGTCAAAGAGAAAATTACTACATTTTTAAAAATCAAAATAACATTTTAGAAAGTTATACCACATTGTTACTTATATTATATGCTTAAGTTATGACATACTTAAATGTATTTGGCGTTTAAAGAAATCATGTTTTGCTTATAAAAATTTCCCTTCATCAAATAAAAAAAATTAGGAGGTATATAACTTCTTTGCTATCACAATTGTGCTTTACCATGTATTTTTTATTCTTCTTATTCATGCAATTTTTCTTAGTCAAAACAACCAAAATATTCTTAGATAACACTTGTTTGTCTTGTCCTAACCTATAATACTTAAAATCAATTATGTCTTTAAATTTTTTGAAAATGGTATATTTTAAACTTGCTTATAGAAGCGGTAAGATTGAAAAACAATACTACAAAAATGTTACTTTTCTAATTAACCCATCAAATGAAGGTGAATTTGAGAAATAGCACTTTGTGGCATTGTTTTTCAATTTTAGGACTCGTATAATAAAGTTTCAAACATACTACCTTCAAAAAATATAAAAAAATAATTAATTACAAGTACTTGAGGTTAAAGTTAGGTAAATATGTATTATCTAAGAATATTTTAACTTTTTTGGTTAAAATAAATGATATGAATTAAATAAAAGAGAAAAATTATTAGGAAACAATAGTGGTAGTTAATTTAGGGTATACCACCTAATTAACACTCTTAAAATCTAATTTGGGCTTCTTATAAGCTTAATAGGGCCATCGGGCTTGGGCTTACTACTGGACTAGGTTTTTTAAAACTTTCGGCCCAGTTTCCAGCAAGGCTCCTCCTCCCCAGCCTCCCCTCCTTTATAAAGGTTATTTAGATTCCATTCAAAACCCTAGCTGCTCTTTTCAGCAAAGCGAAAGCCTCAGCCATTGACGACTGCCTGCGCGGCTCATTTCTGATTCAATGGGTACCCTCTCTCTCTCTCTCTCTCTAAGTCAGTTCGTTTACGATTTGTTCTTCTCGTTCCAAAATGAATTTACGTCTTTTGGTCTTTTTGGAGAGATGTGCTCGGAGTATTTTTGAAACTATGCTTTTGTATGTTTGCTTGTAAGAATAATTTGGTTGGTTACATATAAGTTATGGCTTAATGACTCTTGTTATGGTGAATTTGCTTTAGGTAACATGTGTTTGATTGCTGAGCAAACGTTATATGTTCTGGGTGTTGACATATTTGACAGTTTTATATTTAGTTGTTGAAGATGGTGAAAAAGCATGTCAACTGAAATTATACTTTATACCATAGTGGTGTTTAGCTTCTGGGGTTTTGGATCCTATAATATGAGAAAAAAGAAGTGACTTTTTTTGGATCTTTTTTTTTGTTCTCCTTTGTTTTTGAAGATGGAATTATTTAACAATCACTATCTGGTTCAGTTTTTTTTTTTTTTTCCCAGAAAAAGTTAAAAGGGTTTTTCTATGCTACATTGGTCTGAGGTTCTAATCATATTAGTTTTGGGTTTTCCTATATTTACATTCTTCGCTTTGGTCAATTTAGGGGCTTACAAGTACGTTTCTGAGCTATGGAGGAAGAAGCAATCCGATGTGATGAGGTTCCTGCAGAGGGTAAGGTGCTGGGAATACCGCCAGCATCCTTCCATTGTCCGAGTCACTAGGCCGACTCGCCCTGACAAGGCTCGCCGTTTGGGTTACAAGGCCAAGCAGGTATTAAATTCAATCATTTGAAGGTTAAAGAAGTGAAAACCCCATATATTTTTAGTATTAAATTACTAGAACATTTTAAAATGTGTATCCCATCACGCCATTATCCAAGTGCATCTATTCGTGTTCCTTGCTTTTGTAGCTAGTGAGCTAAAGTTCTGTCATTTACATGTTTTGTTTCTGTGGAAATGCTGCCATTTTGAATTTGTTGGTATGCAAGTGTGGAACTAGAAGGGGCTTTAGTCTGGTATTGGCTGCTCTTGGCCGCAATTGTGTGGGTGCAGATATATACAGAATTTATGGTATAGTATCTGAATTTTTAGTACAGTATAATATTAGTTATGTGTAGCTGGTTAAGCAGCTCCTTGATGCTTATGCTTTTCTCCCAAGGAGGTTGCTTTGGTAAAATGATTGGATACTTCCTGAGACCAGCTAAATTAAACTGTCAATGACTTACCGGGTGAGAATTTTCTTTTTATGGATTGTTGCTCTTGTCTTGATCTGATGCAGGGCATTGGATTATGTTTCTTATAGATTTACTTTTTGTTTCATTACGTGGATGTAGTTGGGTCCTTTTGGTCTTATTTTATTTGCATGCTTTATCCTTTTTTTTTTTCTTGCATGTTCTGAGATCATTGTTCCTATTGTCAGGGCTATGTGATTTACCGTGTCCGTGTGAGGCGTGGTGGTAGGAAGAGGCCAGTTCCCAAGGGTATTGTGTATGGGAAGCCCACAAACCAGGGTGTTACCCAACTGAAATTCCAGCGCAGCAAAAGGTCTGTTGCAGAGGAGCGTGCTGGTCGGAAGTTGGGAGGTCTTAGGGTTCTCAACTCATACTGGATCAACGAGGTTCACATACCTTATTGTGCAAAATTTTCCTCTCATTTTCATTCTTTAGTTGTTTTTTTTGTGCTGTTTTCTCACGCTTATGGCAATTTGTTAATATGCAGGATTCGACTTACAAGTACTTTGAGGTTATTCTCGTTGATGTTGCTCACAATGCCATTCGCAATGACCCGAGAATCAATTGGCTCTCCAAGCCCGTTCACAAGCACAGGGAGCTACGCGGCCTCACGTCTGCTGGCAAGAAGTACAGGGGTCTGCGTGGAAAGGGACACACTCACCACAAGGCAAGGCCTTCCCGCAGGGCTACCTGGAAGAGAAACAACACCCTCTCCCTTCGTCGTTACCGTTGATTTTGCTGGTTTTTTCCTTGTTATCTTTTTGGTTGTTTTCTAAATATTATCCCGAGGACATTTTGGTTATTTCGCCTTTGCAGTTTTGGAGATTAATATGCTGAGATCATGTTTAGTTTGAATGATTTGCCATCAAATTTGCTATATTGAGTTTTTTGTAGTCTTATGATAGGATTGGTTGGCATTCTGTAGCGCGCCCATGCATGTTTTAAAGCCCATTTTATTACTTAAGTAGTTCATACGTCAGGTGTTACGAACTATTTTTGTTCTTAAATTCTACAATTTTTTTTTCCATCTTTATTTTCCGTCTCAGTAACAAAAAGAGAGTCAAAATTTCAAGTCAGTTAATGGATCAAGTTTCATCTGAATGATTTTTTTTTTGGACATATTATTTTGGTATTCTGGATTTTGTTTGAATAATATCAAAAGGGTATTATGTAGTTTTTAAAAATAATTTTGGTACTTAAAAAGTTTCCGTCAAAACCTTTTCATTAATGATTCTTAAATTAATTTTGTACAATTATAATGAAAAATCAAAATAAGGACTAAACAAAACTCATCCAAGAAAAGTATTATTGGTATATTTGTATCGTTTTTCTGAGTCTTTACAAAATAATTTAGTATTCATTGAAAAAAAGGTATTTTAGAAATTATACAGCACAAGATACAGATTAAGCTGCCAAAATGAAATTTTTAAATAATGTAGGTATCTTTTTGACATTTGTAAATAGGGTAATAATGTGATTTATTTTTAAATACATGGTACCGGGATGAAAAAAAAAAAAAAAACCTTTTTAGTACCATGTTTTTTTGGGGACAAACTATTGTTTCATCACTTATCACTGCCTTAATGACAGTGGCATCGAAATGTCTAGTATCTAATAAGTGTATTCTCAGTCCACGCTTTTACACCAGTCACTAACCACCTAATATTTTTGTTGCATAACTAACGTGATAAAAATAAAAAACAAAAACACATAAAATTTACGTGAAAATTTAAAATAGGAAAAAATCACTGACAGAGGAGAAAAAAATTATTAAACTCGTAAAGATTACTGGAGGCGTTAGGGAGGCTCAAAATTCGTTAATCATAATGTTCTAACGCAATATATCATTTAAATAGGTATAGGCTAAACCCTAGGGCCTAAAAACATAAACTAAAAGGCCCAACAACACAGGTCCGTACTGCAGGGGCAAAGCCCCCGCACCCCCAACGATATCAGTGGTGACGATATCAGTGGTGAGCCACAGGATCGGGCCTATTGGCCCAATCCCTCCGCTACCATCACAGATCTCATGAAAAATCTCACTTTTGTTTTTCACCATAATTTGTCGCAACACGAACTTTTCAGGTCGAGTCAAACTGAATTCGGGTCACCATACTCTAACAATTTTCAAACATTATATCCTTGATAAATCAGTTCTTATCATTTTAAGTACGAGCCTTCAGTGTTCAGAGATTAAGAAATTACACTTCATTTTCCGGTTGCCAACTTTACTAAAAGTGATCGCAAATTAGTTCCTTTGGTTCTATGATGAAAGTTACCCTCATCTAAAGCTGTCCATTAACGTAGCTTTCTTTAAGATTATGCAATGCTTGTCTGGTTGAATCTTCATCTTGGCCGGAGTATTTCAGACACGTTAGCTGTTGCGCTACACGGCAAGCCACTTGCAATGGATGATGTTGCAGGCAGTTTACTTCCATTCTCTTCATTTCCTAGACATTGAAAATTAGGTCACAACTGTTCATAAGAAATACCATTTTGTTCTATCAATAAATTTCACAAAACATAATCTGATTAGTAAGTAGTGTTAACCTATGCTTACTGTTTCAGAGTGAAAAAAATGGAAGGATTGAGATTCATCAGTATTGAATCCACTGCTTTCTAGAATGACGCTTTCACTTGTCAAATCTCGTCTATAAGCAAAAAGATACTGAAATACTAGCAGTGAATTTCTCGCAAGCATTAAACTTCAGAAACTAAGTTATAATTTTAAAAGAATCACCTTTTCCGTTATCCGGTATGTGATGTTTCTGGCTGTTTCAACCACCGAGCATGGTAAGCCTGCCACTTCTGCTAATAGAAGGCCATAGTGTGGTATATGTTTTGGTCCAACCTTTATATGAAACTAGCTGATGGATAAGGCTTTCAGTCAGTCAAAATGGTGGCTAATCATCAGTATTGTGTAGAAGGTTAGATACGTTACCTTGAAATCTAGACGGTTATTTCTAATGTCGACGTCGAAGTGAAGAATTTTCACATTTGGGTACATGGTTGCTAGTTCTGCTAGGTTCTACATGTGAGTAGCAAATATGGTATATCTGAGGAAGATAAAGTTGATCTGTTAATGTGCAAGAAATTTGAAATTTTGAGAATTAAACTTGCATAAGATTTTGACGTAATCAATATTAGATTATATGTTAAACAGTTCAAAATTTTCCCTTAGCTAAGAATATGACTTTTGGTGACGATCTAGAGCAATGGTAAATGGAAAATTGAGGAAGAGGTTACGCTTTCAGTGATAAGGGATACTAGCAGCAGCTCCATGCAATGGCAAACCTATCAGACGAAGACATAGCCCTCCCAAGCTCATCCATAACAATTAGACTCCTGTATCCACAAACACCAATATATTAGTAGTAATTTCGTGCATTTGGATCGTTAAAAATGCTGCAAGTTCAGTACCTTTGGGAGGCATTTTGCATGACAAAAGCTGTCTCTCTCATCTCTGTCATGAACTGCAAAACCAAAGAAAATGAAAATATCTAGCTTGTGGACTAATGTGACAAAAAGTAGCAACTGGAGGGATGGTTATTCTCTAAAAAACGACGTAGAGAAGATTTTACCGTGCTAGAGTTTGATTCCAAATTATCTACTGTACCCATCCTAGTAAATATACGATCAACAACTCTCAGCGTTGAGAAGCGAGCTGGAACATAACAGCCGATCTGAGCAAGAATAACTATAAGACAGACTTGCTGAAGATATGTGCTGTTTCCACTCCTGAAGGAAACGATAATTGATTAACTTCAAGGTAAATTGGTTACTAAATACACTTCATTTTTTGTATGCAATTTCTGTACAATTAGGCAAACAAGTTCACGTCTATTTAATTGCAAAAGGAGTGTGTATTAAACCAGTAGCTTATGTGTAGATGTGAAGATAAATTGCGAGGCAAAAGAAAGTATAAGTTTAGGCATTACAGCGTTTAATGGAATACAGAGAATAGTTAGTTGGGGATTGTTTTCTATTGAAGAATGATGCTCAATGTGTACCAAATATCAAAATTTAAACTCCATTGGTCAACAACTTTAATAAGAGCGTATCTTACATGCTTGGGCCCATGACAATTACCATGTTGGATGCCTCTGATAAGAAGATGTTATTGGGCTGCAACGGACAAAGTAATCAGCTTCTAAATGTAATTAACGATTTTGATTAAATTAATCGTTTTTTTGAAAGAAAAAGTATAGCATTACATACAACATAGTCACTGTGTATGCTCTCCGGAAACGGGTGTCTTCCAGCATCAATTGCCATTGGGCCATCATCTACAAATAAATAAGGCCAAGTCAATAATTATTCCAGTTTCACTTTGAAAATTGAATGAGAACGATTGCTAAAAGTAAAAATTACCTGTAAATTCTGGTATAGTATAACGATCAACAGGCTTTGTGGAGATTGTATTTGCAAATGAATTGACAAGCATATCCAAGAGGCACAGGACCTCTGCAAGCAGTGTGAGCACAGAAACATCCTCTCGTATGGCATCTACTAGTGCTGCATATAATATTTTAGGAGAAAATTCTTAAATTTATGTAGAGCTTGGAACAAGTTACGTATAAAAGGATCAGATTCCTTGGCATAATAAACCTAAACTTGTACAAATGTGTCCAAGAATGCTGTTCATCATTTGCTAAAGCCCTACTCAAAATCTAATAAGCCAAACCTTCAAGGCGAAGTTCTGTTCTTCTACAGCACTCCGAAGGTGCAGACTTGTTTCTAACATTTAGCTGCAAGTTTCATGAAGGAAAGATAATTGAAACACCGATATGTAGAAAATAGTGTTCCGTTGACGTACTGATATAGAAATAAGTAAAGCATACATAACAAAGACAATGGCCATACATATCAATAAAATTTTATATTGACTACACTGATAACTAAACACGGAAAGAGTGGTTCTTTATTTTTATTCATTTGGAGGGAAAAATGGATACAGCTAAAGTAAACCATTCAGAAAAGACCTTGGATGAAAGCCTTTATCTTGGTTCCAATGATACGTAAATGAGATCAGAATCAGGCTATGGAAGCACTCTGACGGAAGGCATTATTGACCAATTCGTTTTATATGATTGATCCTTGAAACAGCGGAGCCAGCTCGACAGAGGCAGTCAACGGTTAGAGACAAAAGTGGCCTACATAACAAAAACTCGGCGATATTTCTATTTACAAACCTAGAAAACGATCATGAAAGATCATGACTGAAGTTTTCTGTAGTCATATGGCATCTCAATAAAGGTAAGTTGACACTATTTTCGTTGAAAGTTTCCAGTTGATAGATATTTTCATGGACCACAGTTGGATTAAATTGATATACCGAGACAAAATAGATCATAAATGGTTTGCAAAAGAGCTCAACAAAATAACAGTACTTACAGGAGCAAGTTCTAGAGTCGAGCAACATATATTGTTCCCATGTTTCAGGACCTGTATTGTGTTTCCCAACAAGATGACATTAGGAATAATTACACATGAGATGCTGATGAATATGTTACACGAGAAAATGTTTTTTTAAACCTGAATGAATTGGCTAGGAAGCTTTCCTTGAATATCTTTCTGTGGAATGCTGAAGTAGAACCCATGTCCACCGTTAAACAGGAATTTCAAATTGGGTAAATTGAAATCTTGACGGTACTTGTTAGCAAGGTTATGGATAGCTGTCAATTTATCATCAACTAGTAAGACGTTTTACTAACAGTTCATCCCAGTTCAAAGAAAACAACAAGCAGACAACATTTGTTTTTTCCTTCTTCCTTCTTGGCTAAGGTTTGATAGCAGTTTTAGTTAAACATGCACTGGAAGAACCTTCACTCCGGGCATTATCCAAAAGTCCATCAATTCCTCCCTTGACCGCAAGACACTGCTGCATTCGAGCTACAAAAGGAACCCGTGCATGTAGCACATCTTCATCGATCATCTCTCCAATCCTGAAATAAAACAGATGCTTTGGTACACAAGTAATGTTGAAGCCCTTTTTTACATTTAAAATGAACAACATGTCAGCTCCAGCTCCTTGTCCTAACACTACACTCAGAATATTCTGGTCTATATCTTTACCAGTGAAATTGTAAAGGAAAATAGTAAAGAAATTTACATATAAAGTCCTGATCACTAAGAGATGCCTGTATTGAAGGCTTCGAATCCAAACAATTCAAAGGTAGCACCACAGCTGCAAATGTACCTCTTTCTAAAAAGAGCATATTTCTCATTTTCGCACACAGACTTGTAAATATTTGCTAGAAGAAAACTCTTCGCATCCTTAATCACCTAAACATGTCAGAAGATATTGATACTTCAGCGTACATTTTAGGCCCATTTTTTGTGTACTTTATAAGAGAAGTTTTCCGTTTACCTTTGAGAGCAAAGGCAAGGCATCGAAGGCCGTTTTAAGAAGAATAACACTTGATATTAACTTCTGACTATTTCTTGACAAATCAACACTGGGGACTTCGTTTGTAACTTTCTTTGGCTTGAAGCAGAAGTGACAAAGTTCTCCATCTGAAGGCTGACATACAAAATTTTACCAGAAGATAATTTGGAAAAATGACTGAAACTTTCAACGAGATTCAATCTTTTCCCTTTTTTTTTTTCCTGTTGCCATGCTTACCAGTCTCTTTTGGAAATTTACGCAGAACCTGGGAGAGTCCAAAGAAAAGCTCTTCATTGCTCATCAGTTCATCCTAAAGTCATGGACTCATGTTTAGAGGAGCAATCCTGGATCTAAAAAAGCTCTGCGTATTTTATTTCATTAACACTATATTATGCATAATATATTTGTGCAGTGTAGAAGGAAATGAACTGAAAAGAGCAAGAACGCAAATCCGTTATAAAAGACCAGAAAAATCATAATTTTCCATGCCACACAAAATTTGAGACGCTTAATTTAAGTTTACATACTTAGGAGCGCTCAAAACCTTATTTGGAGCCTAACAAGTGGATTTATAATAAGGCTTTTGCGGCACATACATTGATTTAAGATAACCTGCTCTTACTTCAACAATTACATTTCTGAAATGCTCAAGATTGTAAGAGATTGACCAACATCAGTTGTTATATTTCAATTCATAGTTCATTTATAACCTTCTGTAGCTTCAGTAGAGAACTTTATTAGCATACTCGCCACTAACCAGGCAATCCAGACGTGGCTTTGGTATCTTTTTGTGGCTGCAAAATGTTGGCACGAAGAAGTCTAGTCCTGAATAACGCATATGTTTCTGTTGTTAGTTTTACTTAGGGAGACAGGAAAGTGAAAGTTCAAACATATCCGGTGCAGAATGCTAACTTATATACACAAGTACCAAATGCTTCCTTCTTAACAGGCACAGGGCCTAATTTGATCATATATACACCTCTCTTACAGCCTAGTGAAATACTGAAAGCTAAGGGTGTTTGGCAAAGTTATTTAGAACCAACTTTTTGGTTAGGAAATAGTGTAAAGCTCTCATATGTTATAGTAAAAGGTAAAAACTTGTTACAGCATAAATCTCTCACATGCTGTAGTGTTTTGAACTAAAAAGTTGATTCTAACCAACTTTGCCACAAGAAAAAATGTGTGGGTAAAAAGGTGAATATTATGTTTTGACCAGCAGATATAAGTACCCTCCAATAGTTTTTGTTGTCTTAAGCATGTGGAACAAACTTCTTTTCTTGTTGCTTGTGTCCCACAATGTGGAATGCAGTGGATCAATAATCTCCAAATTTTGGACACTTGCATCAAATTCAAATTTAATCCAATTATCAGACTTAAATTATGTGAAGTAGATGCTTTCAAATAAATTTCAAAAAGCAAAAAGAAGTGCACCTTGTAGCATCAATATTCATCTGATCAAATGATCCATTAAAAGTGACCTGAGAAAGTTAGTTGCACATTGAAAGTAAGTGTTAGAATCTTAAAAACAATAAAAACAAAGCAGGATTTAATAGCAGTGAAAATGAACAGAAGATCGTCGTGAGAGACATTTAAGATATTAGCTTTTGAATGCATAGCATAAGATTCACCAAGACCGCTTTACATATTACATGAATACTGAAGTCTCTAAGACTGATACAAATTAATCTTTATTTCTTGAGAAACAATTTATATTATTAATCATATAAAGAAAAAAGATTAAAACTTTAGAAAGAATAATCAGGTAACAAATCAAGATCATTTATAGGATATTCATCCAATTCGACAAAGGAAAAAACGGGGTAACTTTTTATAAAAGAGGAAACCTATAAAGAGGCCTGGAGGTTTAAACTTTATCCCAACTCATAAGTCTCACTCTGCTAGTTTCTGTCATTCATTTTTGGCTGTACAAACAGAAAGATAAAGAATTTAGCAATAGAAACTGCATCACTCTCTTGTGATGTACATGAAAGGCAAAGTCCATTTAGCTACCAAACATAAAGTTTAGAACCAATTGACGATGCTCATGCAGGACTCCGATAAAACTTTCAAATCCCCTCACGCTTCTAGCACCTGTAAAACCATTCTTCTCTTGCACAAATCTGACGATAGTAAGATGCACCATTCCACACCATGGTGGACAAGAAAGATTACATAATCAGCTAATTCTTCCCCAATTTATTTTTATTTTGGGAATTTTACCTCGGGATCTTTTGAGGAACATGAATTCCCAAGATCCCATCCGCCTGCACCACTTACTTTGTCTTAAGCAATGTAAAATCATTCTAGCTAAATATCATTTAGCTTTATCCCTGTTGCCGCTACCAATTCTCTGACCAAATTATCTACAACCTAAACAGCACACTTACAACTCATCTTACTACATATCCAGAACCGCTTTATGGAGGAAAATGAGACTCATTCCTAATATCCAACTCAAAATATTCCTCATCAGCTTACTTTCAGCCCCCTTGTAGTCAAAATAACAATCTCACAAGTTTCGTTCTTGCCCGAACCTGAAATTTCTGTTTGCCGCCAACATAATTGACAACAAATATTCAGATTCTAAGCCCCCAGATCCCAACATTTTTCTGGCCATCACTATGCTAGAAGACGCAAGAGTATCACATTTCCGAGAAATAGGTAAGAGACCAACTTTGTTTAGCCAGACAATGCTGCCCTCATGCATGACTCTCTAATTTGTTAAATAGCTAGTCTACTTTTAGAAGAAAATGAATTCCCAATACTCTCTTACCGTCTAAAGGCATTCCACAAGATTTGTGGTTTTTATGGGCCAAGATATGGTCATACTGTTGTTCTTATGAATATCTGGAAGGAAAGTAAAGCATCAAACATACCGATAACGAGTGATCTGTAACCATGAATTTGCGCTCGATTGATCAACAATAAAGACAAAACGAAGTATAAACAAGTAGCTTAAAAAATAGAAACCATAATTTAGTTTGTACCACTTGATAGTAGCCGCGGCAGCAGCCAAGCATAGATAATATTGCTTCTAGTAACTATCGAAACCAAGTGCTGAAGGCTCCTTCGCTGCTAGATTTTTAATCAGCACAGCACTTTGAAATGTAAAACAACAATCTGAGTTCCCAGGAAATAGCTACAATTGTGAACACCGAGAGTTGTTTATAAACAGTAAGATAAGGAAGTATTTAGCATAACCTTAGTGTCATCAAAGCAACTGCGACCCATTACAACCTGTGGAAATCAGCCCTTAACTTTTAGCAATAGGAAGAGAGAGTGGAAGGACACCAGATTACTAATTATCAAGATATGTCACCTTCTTGACTGAAGCATAAAATCTGTCTGCCAATTCAGAAACTCCAACCATGCCTTCAGGCGCCAACTTGTTCGGAGGAACAATGATCACCATAGGCTCATAGAAATGAACCAAAGTTTTTGTATTTTGATATGAGCTGCTAGTTTCGATGTACTGGGAAAGATGCAACGAAGCTGACCTTAAGTCAAAAGCAGCCACTCTAACCTGTTGGGATGGATTAAATTAGTGGGGGATTACAATTCCAATGATGAATCAAGCATGGAGAGTTTAATTCTATTCGCATTGACACACATTCATCTTAAAATTGCAAGTTCTTGTAACCGGATATGCTGAAATTACATTCTTCTACGTGGTTTATTAATCAAAGAGGCCAAACTTTAAAGCTTAGTAATTTTCAAATTGAGAAACAAAAATTCAACAACCCATGAATTTTGATGCTTATAATTACAATGACATTTATTAATCATAGATTATTGAATTTTATCTATTATAAGAACTTAAAAATCACCCAAAGGTTGATTAGCTTTCTTTATAATTGGTGAATATAATAGTTGGTAATTAATATGTCGTATTATTTTTGTTTGTTTATCCAAAGATAGCAAGCATTTTTATTGGACATATTTATGATTACCAAATTAAAGTTTCATTTTGAATTAGTTTAATTTATATTTTGTCTATTTTAGTATCACCCAAAAGAAAACTAAGATATACAATTATTGTCTTAGTTTGAATCTAATTATGTGATCATTTCAAAGCATTAATGTATGAATGTTTCTTGCATATTTGTAGTATTTGTTTCTGTTTCTCTACATTTGCATGCTTCATCTGCTCCACTATTTAATTGATTGAATTTCTCTGATTGGTGCAAACAAGTCCAATTTCACTTAGGTGTCTTGGACCTTGATTTGGCACTTCAAGATAAGAAACCCAGTACTATTACTGATGACAACAATGAGGATGAGAACTCTTTTCATAAAATATAGGAAAAGTCAAATAGATTAAGTTTAAAGTTCATGCAGATGACAGTAGCAAACAATATTAAAAGTACTCTTCTCAAGATTAAAAGTGTTAAGGAATTTATGAAACTTGTAGAAGAGCGATCTTAAATTGCTGATAAGTCTCTTGCTAGTACATTAATGGCTAAATTGACCAACATGAGGTTTGATGGTTCTTGTACTATGCATGAGCATATCCTTGAAATAACAAATATAGCAGCAAAATTAAAGTCTTTGGGATGTTTGTGGATGAGTTCTTTTTAGTACAATTTATTCTTGACTCGTTTCTTCTTGAACAATATGGTCCATTCTAGATGAGCTATAGCAATTAAAGATAAATGGAATATTAATGAATTGACCAGTATGCTTGTTCAAGAGGATATGAGATTGAAAAATCAGGAACCTCATTTCGTTCATCTTGTGAATCATGAGACTGAAAAAAAGCACTAATAAGAAGCCTAAAAAGAACAAGAAGAAAGGGTTCAAGAAGGAGTCATAGAACTTGAATGAGTCAGCTCAAATCTATAAAAAAGAACATAATGTTAAGTGCTATTTTTGTAATAAATTTGGGCACTTAAAGAAAGACTATAAAAAACGTAAGGCTTGGTTCGAAAAGAAATGTAAGCCTTGTGCGTTAGTTTGTTTCGAATCACATTTAACTAAAGTTCCTTATAATACTTGGTAGATTGATTCAGGTTCAACTACTCACATTTTTAATACGATGCAAGGATTCCTAACGATCCAACCCATAAGAGCAAATGAAAGTTTTATTTACATAGGAAATCGAGATAAAGCTCCAGTGGAAGGAATTGTCACTTATCGCTTAATATTAGATACTGGACATTATCTTAATTCATACCACACTCATTATGTATCTATTTTTTCTCGCAATTTAGTTTCTTTATCAAAACTTGATATAGCAAGATTTTATTGTAAGTTTGGATTTGGATATTTCAGTTTATGTAAAGATAATAATTTTATTGGCTTTGGGATCCTTTATGATGGTTTATATAAGTTAAAGCTTGATAATCCTTTTGATGAAACTTTGTTAACCATGCATCGAAATATTGGAACTAAACGGAGTTTAGTTGATGAAAGGTTTGCTTACCTGTGGCATAAATGCTTGGGTCACATATCCAAGGAAAGAATAGAGAGATTAGTAAAGAATAAAATTCTTTCAAATTTAGATTTTACTGATCTCGGTGTGTGCATTGACTGCATTAAAGGAAAGCAAATCAAACGCACTAAGAAAAGGGCTACAAGAAGTACACAGCTTCTTGAACTCATACAGACCGACATATGTGGACCTTTCGATACTCCATCCTTTAGTGGAGAAAAGTATTTTATCACTTTTATCGATGATTTTTCATGTTATGGTTATCTTTATCTATTGTATGAAAAATCTCAATATGTTAAAGCCCTTGAGGTATTTATTAATGAGGTTGAGAGGTAATTAGATAAAAAGGTGAAAATTGTAAGGTCGGATAGAGGTGGTAAATACTATAGAAAGTATGATGAGTCTTGACAATGTACAAGTCTATTTGCTAAATTTCTAGAAAAGTGAGGCATATGTACGCAATACACTATGCCAAATACACTGCAACAAAACAGTATAGCAGAAAGGCATAATCGTACATTAATGGATATAGTTAGGAGCATGTTAAGTTATTCATCTTTACCTTTATCTTTGTGGATGCATGCATTAAAAACCGCAATGTATATACTAAATAGGGTTCCTAGTAAAGTAGTCCCGAAAACTCCTTTTGAGATGTGGACAGAAAGGAAACTTAGTTTAAAGCACTTGCATATTAGGGGTTGTCCGACGAAAGTGAAAATTTATAATCCACACAAAAAGAAATTGGATTTTAAAATGACCAGTGGTTATTTCATTGGTTATTCTGAAAAATCCAAAGGATATAAATTTTATTGTCCTACCATAGTACAAGAATAGTAGAATCTAGAAATGCTAGGTTCATCAAGAATGGTAAAATTAGTAAGAGTAGAAAACCACGTAATGTGGTCATTGAAGAAGTTAGGGTAGAATTACCTCTACCTATAACTTCGAAGATTGTTCCTAACATTGTTGCACAGTCTAAAAATATTCAAGAACAACAAGTGAATGGCCAACAACTTCAAAGAGAACAATATTAAGAAAATCTCAAAGAGAAAGACGATCAGCTGTTCTTAATGATTATGTGGTTTATCTACAAGAGTCAGAAATTGACTTGAAAATCGATAATGATCCAATTTCAGATCCAGTTTCGTTTTCATAAGCCATGGAAAATATTGATTCTAACAAGGGGTTTAATGCTATGAAAGATGAGTTAAAATCCATAGATCAAAATCAAGTTTGGGACCTTATTGAGTTGCTTGAAGGTTGCAAGAGAGTTGAGTGTAAATGGGTTTTTAAGACTAAACACGACTCTAAAGGCAATATTAAACGATACAAGGCTAGACTTGTTGCTAAAGATTTTACTCAGGAAGAAGGTATTGACTACAAAGAGACTTTTTCACTGGTCTCTAAGAAAGATTCACTTAGAATTATTATGACATTGGTGGCTCATTTTGATTTAGAGTTACACCAAATGGACGCGAAAACCATATTTCTCAATAGAAATTTAGAGGAAGAAGTCTATATGGACCAACCTAAAGGCTTTTCAAGTAAAGAAAAGGAACACATGATGTGTAAATTAAAGAAATCAATATATAGACTTAAACAAGCTTCTTGACAATGGTATCTTAAGTTTAATGATATCATTACTTTATTTGGATTTAAGGAGAACACTATTGATCAGTGTATATATATGAAAATCAGTGGGAGCAAGTTTATTTTCTTAGTTCTATATGTTAATGATATTTTACTTGCTACTAACAATATTGATTTATTACATGAAACTAAAAAATTCCTCTCTAAGAACTTTGAAATAAAAGACATGGGTGATGCCACTTATGTGATAGGAATTGAAATATTCTATGATAGATCACAAGGATTGTTGGGGTTATCTCAAAAAGGCTATATTAACAAAGTTTTAGAGAAATTTAAGATGGACAAATGCTCAGCATGTATAGTTCCAATCCAAAAGGGGGACAAATTTAGTAATAAGCAATGTCCCAAGAAGGAATAGGAATGAGCGCAAATAAAAAAATTCCTTATGCATCTGTCGTTGGTAGCTTGTTATATGCTCAAACTTGCACTAGACCCGACACTAGTTTTGCTATTAGGATGTTAAGAAGATATCAAAGTAATCCAAGAATAGATCATTGGAAAGCTACAAAGAAAGTTCTCATATATTTGCAAGGAACAAAGGACCTCATGCTCACTTATAGAAGATGTGATTATCTTAAAGTTATCGGTTACTTAGATTCAAACTTTGCCGGATATGATGACGCTAGAAAATCTACATTCGATTATATGTTCCTTTTGGCCGAAGGAGCAATTTCATAGAAGAGTGCGAAGTAGTCCGTCATTGCTGCATCCACTATGGAGGCCGAGTTCGTGGCATGCTTTGAGGCCATAAGTCAAGGTTTATAGTTGCGGAGTTTTCTTTTGGGACTTGGAGTTGTCAACAATATAGCTAGGCTGTTGAAAATTTATTGTGATAATGTCGTAGCAGCCTTCTTTGCTAAGAACGACAAGTATTTTGATGATGAGAAACGTATGGATATAAAGTACTTAGTTGTTAAGCAAGAAGTTCGGGAACGTAAAGTGTCAATTGAACAAATTAGTACCAATCTTATGATTGCAGATCCTTTAATAAAAGGATTGCCACCCAAAACATTTATTGAACATGTCGAACGTATGGGTGTTATTAGACGTCATTAATGGTTATGTATTATGTTTTATTTCATTTTAATGATATAATACTTTGAGCTCATTTATTATGTTCCTAATATATCTTGTTTTCTATTTTGTATACATGATTATTATAGATTAATGTTTAACAGGATAGTCTCATCAAAGACATTAAAATAGACTATTATTATGCCTCTTAATTATGAATTATGTTAAATAGATGTCTAATGTTATAGTACATGGAAAGGACTACATTAAATTAATGATGTACAACCATCATGACTCACTTTATATTTTCTGTTTAATTATGATGTAGAGTACTAGCCAATTTTAAAAAGATTTAGCATAATATTGTTTTGCACATTGTAGCCTTATTAAACTAATAAAGAATATTATATGGGCCAAGTAAGAGAATATTAGAATTATGACCCATATAATTAATTAAACGCCTATAAAATTTATCAGATTTATCATTTCTTTATTTAGTTTAATACTTAGTTAAATGCTAAAATCCTATTGGCTATGAGGGGTTACAACTCTTATTAAATGATGTGTCTACATATGAAAGGATATGTGTTTTGATGAAAAAGCACCTATTGAGGGTCAATAAATAAGAGTCTAGTCCTTTCTCCACATAATCAATTTCATTCTTTCTCTCCATTAAAAAAAATACGTTAAAAGAAATAATTATGGGTTTAGAGAGAAAAACTGAGTTTTTCTCCTCTGACAAACTTTCTGTTCAAAGGGTTCTCTGTAAATCAAAGATATGAATCAAGATACGCTCTAAATCTTCTTCTGTGACATTTATTGATTTCTAAAATTACTGAGAATTACATAAATTAAAGTTTTTACATACAGACTTAGAAATTATATTCTATCTATGAATTCGGTTTAGCTTCTGCATTTTATGAATTTTCTCAATGGTTTGACATAAATGATTCAAGTATGATGATGGTTTTCGTCATAAATTATGTTCTATTGTTCTTACTTTAGGTTAGTTGACCTACAAAACCGATAGATCATACACTGTTGGGGGATAAAAATGCCCCTTTAGTAAATCATAATATCTCTTTATTTAAACTATAAAAATTCAAACTATTCATTTTAGATAATCGATTGATAGGTTCTTGCCAATTTACTTAGATGGACCATACTTGCATCACTTAAATGAATATGAAGCTTACTAATATGTTTTCTGGTTGTTTAAATGATAAATATTTGTTTCCTTGAAATAGTTTGACGAGGCTCGAGAGAGAGGGATTGAATCTAAGTTCCAACCCGATTTCAAGGTAGTATCGTGTATCTCTCACAGTTTTTGTACTTTTGCTACTTTTAAGTTGGTTGATATTTCCAGCTTTAAGATTGCTGCCTCTGCGCTCCATGTCAAGGTGTTGGGGCTACTTGACTAGTGTGGTAAGTCATCTTCCCATTTTGCAAGATAGTAAAATTTTATATTCTCAACCACTGTCCCCTGAGAGTGGTAGCTCATTCACTGGTCTTCCTAATTTCTTCTTAAAATGTTGGACGAGAAAAACAAATAAATTTCACTCATTAAGTAGATTTGAATAAGTTAACCTTGTACCTGATTATATACTATATTACGAAAATAGTACGATAGAAACAAATAATAAGAACACATACAGATTTACATGGAAACTCAAGATAGGAAAAACCTACAGATAGAGGAGAAGAAAATCATTAAATTTGAAAAAGATTACAAGATGTTGAGAATAGAGAGGCTAAAAAAATAATACCAAACCCTAACACAATACATTATATATATATATAGGTATAAACAAAACCTTATGGGCCTAAAATATAAACTAAACGGCCCGAAACACAAAGTTTCATACCGCAGAGGTGGAGCCCTCTCATCCTGTTGAGATCTGTGGTGGTAAATCTCACATTTATTCTTTCACCACAATTGTTGCACTACATGTTATTAAAATCGGGTCAAAACTAAATTTAGATCACTAACTAAATTTACATCATCATACTCTAACATACTGTATATAAAAAATGGGAATTTATTAAAGGTACATGGTTCAGCCCTTTCTGTTTGTATAACACGTCTATCACCTATCTTTTATAGCGCTCTCTCTCTCTCTCTCTCTCTCTCTCTGTCTCTCCCTCTTTCTCCTCTATTAATTAGTGCATGCATCTTACTTTCTTTTCCATGTATGTTGTGTTACTTTTGAAATGTATTGTTTTTTTTTTTTTTTTTGGTATGTGTATTACTTATTAAAAAAATATGCTTTTCAGAAATAACTGTCTGGCTGCGTCCGTACGTTTACAGAGCTTGGGCACGGGCCTTTCACTCAAGTATGGACGATACATTACCTCAAATATTTTTTTTATTTAATTTAGTGATATAGGTTTGTCTTCACTGTTATGCATATGATATTTCAATAGAAAACATAAAGCTAAACCTAAAGAACATCTTAGAAACAGAGGTTTGCTTTGCATTTCGGACTTGCAAGAGGCAGCTTTGTCTCTGGACAAATATGCTACTTTACGAGAGTTCTTTGTTCGCGCCTTGAAAGAACACTGCAGGCCTACTGACCCTGATCCACTGTGTCTGGTAACCGGTACCCAGCAATTTAGACGTCTTACTTTTTCAATATGTTAATCCAAATTAGCCAGCCACTTGTCTTGTATGAATGTTTTTATGGAAGAATAGATTAGTCCTGTTGATGGTACAATCTTAAGATTTGGAGAATTAAAAGGGCCAGAGGCTATGATTGAGCAAGTCAAAGGGTGTTCTTATTCCGTTTCTTCCCTTCTTGGTGCAGGCTCGTTCCTTCCTATGGTAGCTGAAGGGGATACGGATGAAGATGATGATGAACCAAAAAACACTTCAATGGATAAGAGTCAGAAGTCATGGTGGAGAGTTCCAATGTCTTCGCCTAAAGTTTGGGACCCTGTGTCATCACGGTAATGAGATATTCACATGTTGTTCGCCCTTTAAGTCTTTATTTTGGTGATGAAATTATTGTGGATTGTGGAATACATTTTAAGATCAACTCATGCTTTTTATATTCATTGCAGTCCCGTGAAAGGTCTTTTCTATTGTGTAATTTATTTAAAGGCTGGAGACTATCATCTTATACACTCCCCAATTGATTGGAAAATTTTTGTTCGCCGGCATTTTTCAGGTAAAATTATTACCGAGGACCTTGTATCTTGAAACCCTTGGAACTTATTCAATTTTCCCAAATGGTTCTCTCATTTGTGAAAGAATTCTCTGATTCTTTTAGGTTGCTTGTAATCCTGAGGACAATATTGGCATTAACAAGTTGCTGCTTGTATAGCTTTTGCAGGTCCGAAATGCATAGGCGTCATAAAGTTTCCGTTGCACTATTGAACTAAAAGGAGGATACAAATTTCACAATTTCTTGGAAGCTCTCTATGTTGAGTTGTCTCCGTCAAAATTGATTTTGATGGAATTTTGAAGAACCTGACACACACACATGCACAAAAAAACTCAAGCATATATCATGCCTCGTTGGCTAAACTACTAATTTTTGAGTTTTGGTGTATTTTGTGTTGGCAATTCTATATGCAAATGCTTTGGCAAGTTGAGTAATTGTGTTTTAATTGGTGTAAATGCTCCACACCCCTCTTCCCCCAGGGTCCTGATTTTTGAACTTCTTATGGTTAGAATGCTACGACCAGATTGGGACAAGAGAACCCAAATCGGATTTTGTGTCTGTCCTTTGTTGCTCTTTGAGTGGACTGAGGTGTGTTATTTTCCTTCACAGGTAACTTGTTTCCCGTGAATGAACGTGCTACCAGAACAATCAGAAACCTTTATGCTGAGAATGAAAGGGTAATCTTAGTATTTGGGTTTATGTTAACTTGCAATTGTAGTTATGAGATTTAATGCTGTCTTTGGTTTTCCCCGTCTGTTAATTTTATTCTGGTAAACGAGGAATAGGCGAAGTGGTGGTTCGGCTGATATGCTAAGTGTCAATATAATAGGAGACAAGGCAACGTTCAAATTATATTTACATTTAAGGAATGGAAAACAACCAATTTAATGACAAAAGATAATGAAACCAGGCAGTCAGAAAAGTTAAAATAAATACTCAATATTCATGTTTTTTTCTTGAGGGTATAACATTCAGGCTTCACTACGTCATTGTTGTTTCATTTCATGTCTTTAGCGTCTTGCTTTTCCTTGTCTCCTTCAATCACTTCAAATAAATAAATAAATAATGAAAGTTTTCTGGCTCCCAAGGAACTGGCAATTTTTGATTGACATGGCTGGCTATATTTTTGTCTTTCTTTTACTAATTGCCTATGAAATTCATGCTTCGTCAGGTTGTGCTTGAAGGTCTATAACAAGAAGGGTTTACGGCAATCGCTGCAATTGGTGCAACAAGTATTGGATCTATCGAGGTTGAGCGGCTTCTTGAAAATCACACACACTCGCCAAGCACGGAAACTCGTATACATTAATGAAGACCCAAAAAGAGCCCAAAAAATGAAAAAAGTTAAAAAGATAGGGCTTAGCATATAGAAATTAGAATGACAGAAAAAAGAGTAATAGTGTACAGTTTAATTTGCTCATAAAAGACTTGGCAGGCTCTCCTCTGAGGAAACTGGGATGGAATGGTCAAGAAATGATTAGAGAAGCGTTTTGCATAACTATAAAGCTACCATACCCTAACAAACTAGTCTCTTCTGCACACACACACGCAGGCGGACACAAAACTTTTAAATGATTTCCATGATTACCTTGTGCACGAAATACCAAATTGACAATCCCAAACTGATATTTTTTTTGTGTCTATGCGTGGTTTGTCCTCATTTACCCTTTTTCTTGGAACTCCTGCTATATATTGTCCTCCATTATTGATTTCAGTCTAAACTTTGCCAACAGCAGCTTCCGATTGAGCCAGAATTCCGGACAAACTTGCCAAGAAAAGAGTTATTACACCCAGAGACCCCATAAGAACGGTTATATTATCCTGAAGGAGTTGGTATGACGCTGAGAAAAGGAGATGAGGTTGGAAGTGCTCTTAAGATTCCTTTTCGGAAAACCATGTCCATGTCTTTTTTTTCACTTCTTTTTGCTTTTTCGGTTCTTGTTTTTTAAGACCATTGTTCCATTAGCTTCAATCTTTTATGGCTGGGAATATTTTTAAATCGAAATAGGCGTACTTTATTCAGAATTTCCAAAAATGTGCAAATTTTCAGGCTTTAGGGCCATGCTCTTAACCAAATATGATCTTTCTTGTTCTTGTCCTTCAATCTGTTCAGATGGCCGCTTTCAACATGGGATCAACAGTGGTGATGGTCTTCCAGGCTCCTGTAAATATTGGGGATTCTTCATCAGAGTTCAAGTTCTCCATCAAACGCGGAGATAAAATTTGCGTAGGTGAAGCTTTGGACAGGTGGCGAGAACAGTAGCCACTGGCATGCTCACCGATTTATTCAACACCTTAAGCCAAAAAAAAAAGGGGGTAAATCATTCTTGTAAATTGTTGAATTTATTTATGGCGTGCCATTAGATTAGTTAAAGAGCTGAGCGCTTTCCAAATTTAGCATTTTCCCCAGTAATGCCTGTATTGTTGTATTAATATTCAAGCCGGTAAAATATTTTTCATGATTTTCTCCATTATCAGTTTCAGAATGTTAATGATTGACCGATGAATGAATTGTTATGACTGCTTCTCAGCATGTCATTAAAAAAGGCCGATGGTAAACGACCATGCTTGATTGCAACATGCAATGTAACCCTCTCATTCTTTACTCATCCTGTTTTCTTTCCATTAAACCTGTATGTGAAGCATTATTGATAAACGTTTTACAATGCCTCAATTCTCAGCTTCGTTCCATTTCCATAACATATTCAGGAAACTCCAATAATAAGTTGCTTAATATCATAATCCAAATGTGAAGCTCCAAAAGCTTAGATCTCAAGATCTTCCAAATAATCAACATTGAAGACGACTCACACAATGGTAGCTCGCACCTTAAGAAGAAATGAACGGTTCGATCGTCCACAAGGATTATAAGATGCTGATCTCTGTTACCATCATGAAATTATGAGCACTTCCAATGCCAACCATCAAATCCCATTGTCATAGACCCTTTGGAGTAAGCTTGATCTAAGCTTGAAATATTCGAGTATTCCTCTTTAGGATGACACGCTTAAATAAAACCTCCTCAACCTCAGCACCATCTAAAAGTTACAGCAATTATGATTAGCACGTCCTGAAGCATTGGAAGAGGAAAACCATGATAAATATAGGATTCTATAAGAACCACAAAGCTCATCATTTCCTTTGCTCTTTTCCTGCTCTCTCCAACACTCACGCTAATCTCCCAACGAACAAGACCAACGGGCAACCAAGAGTTTCTGCCAAACCTCTTCAGCAACCACAAAGCCACCTGAAGTAGCTTTATCCCAGAAGATAGCTTATTGGTGTTTGGCAAAATCAGCTCTAACCAAATCTTTTTGTTGCTACAGTGTAAAGCTCTTGCATGCTACAGTAATCTGAAAAAATAAGCTTCTGTGTAAAGTTCTCACATGCTACAATTTTTAGTTCAAAAGTCTCAGTTCTAACCACATTTTCTAAATAACCTAAGATGTTGATAAACATATGAATATAATATACTCAATCCGCCAAGTTACCAAATCTAAATCCTGTCAAAAAGTAATCTTCTCAGAGATGCTCCTAATGATAATATAAGCATTCTAGCACTTCATATAAAACCAAAAATTTCAGCCATCTCGTGCAGAGCAAGCTTCAGAAGACATACTCATAACAAATATATCATACCTAAAATCCATGAGCGTTAAAAATAATAGTTTCCATTCAGAGAAAGGGAAATGAATAGAAAAACATGGACAAAATTGAATCCAAAGAGAGGATCCTAAGCACAAGCATATCATTCTGTAATTTTTGAATTGAATTCCAGAACAACACATACAACCCATAATCAGAGTTCCAATTGAAATTTACATTTGTTAATCCTGTAGACCCCTCAACGCCTTGGTGGTTTCCATCTTCTCAAATGCCTAATAACCAGGAATTTGAATCTGAAGCTCTCAGTTCCTATATTTCTATATCAAAACTTTGTTCCTGAAATACCCAAAAAGAGGGACAAAAAAAATCTTCCAAAATTAGTTCTGTCCCCAATATTTTCAAATCTTCAATAAATCCTCAAATCAATCAAATGATTGACTATATAAGAATATAAATATATATATATAGCATCAATTTCATTCCATTTTTCCAACCTTCAAAAACAAAATGAATTTGTTTCGTCCCATTTTCAAAATATTCAAAAATTCCTCAAATCAATCCTCCATAATAGAGACGAATTGTATGCAATTTCAGGAATAAGTATACAAATTTAAGAACACTAAATGGAAAATAAAAATAAAAATAAAAACTAAGGAAAGCACACCTACGTCTGTTTGGAGTAAGAGGAAGAAGAAGGGACGCGCTTGTTGCGGAGCATCATGTAACCGACAGGTAAGACGACTCCGATCATCATGATCGCCGCTCCGATGATGTACCTAATTGGGCTCGGCGGTTCCACCCCTATCACTACCATGATCTGCAACCACACCCGATCATAGCCCCATTGCGTTAGATCTGAATCAATTAACTTGATAAAACATATATACATTCAAATCATCAGAAAAAGAGAGAACAGAGAGAGGTTTGTGATCTACAGGAAGTTCTTGAGTTAGAGAGAGAGAGAGAGCGCTCACGACGGCGAAGGAAAATCTCAGGGGCTTCAGAGTTCGGAAGATGAGCCTTTCGGAAGAGTTTGCTGAGACTCTCCCTTTTTCTGCTGTTTTCGTTCTGTGAGATAGGTACCAGAAGTGGGTGATCAGTGGATGCACGTAGCGAGTCAGGTTGGTTTCTGACTTTTGTGAGTGGGCTTGATAAGTGGGCTTTACAAAGCGATCGACGGCCCAAATAAAGAAAACAACGTCGTTTTTCGTTGATAGATCAAAATCTTTGGATTCTAATAGTGACCTTTTTTATAAGGTACAAGTGATCCTTCTTTTAGGGGATAAATGATCGGTCTTGAATATAATTGTTGGGGTTCGTTCTTGGACGCCTGTCTTGAGGACCTTGGGATATTGTCGAACAACTCGCGTTTCCTAGTTGGATTGAACCCACTATTCTCATGGCAACCACGACGGCAAGTCGCTCACGTGCCCGCCGAGTGTGACCATAAAGAGCACCGAAGGCACACCAATACGTAGTTGGACCAAAGGCTTGGTCGTCCCTGACCAGGTCAACTTTTCTCAGGTTCAGTAATTCTTCCATAAGCTTGAGTGAGCGACATTCAAAAGATCA
>CAMOHE010047343.1:0-37505 GCA_946598075.1 Artocarpus hirsutus
TCCCCGTCTTCTATGAAACCCAAATTGATAATGCCGTGAGTATATTTTCTTTTTTTCTTGTTTTTTTTTCTGGTTTTAATTTATTTTCTTAAAAGGTTTGATTTTAAGTGCTGCAATTTAATTATAATGGTGCAGGCGAAGCGGGAGAACACTCAGCCATGCTTCCCATGTAGTGGATCAGGCGCACGTAATGTTTCTGTTCCTAATTTTAATTTGGTTGTCATATAGTTATTGTCAATATTTTCTCAATTGCATGTATGAGTCCTTCTAGTAATGTACTATAATATATGGTTAGCCCAGCGCCAAAGCTTAGTTTCAGAGCAAATGGTTTATAGCATTTGGAAAATTGTTTGTAAAATTGTTCTCTGATACTACATTTGTTTAATCAACACAGCTCCTTATTCTTGGCTGGCTTACAATGATGTTCTAAAGAAGCTTAAAATGTAACTTTCGGAACAGGACGATAAATGCATTATTTGCTAATTGGTATAGTTTTGGACTTCATTTTCTGCTTTCTTGGCACTCCAACATGTTAACTATGGTAATTTGTAACATGTAGTGTGTACATTCAAAAGAGTTCTTATTTTTTGCAAACTAAACACCTTTGTTATCCTGTTTAGCTTAAGAAAAAGGAAAATGAGAAGAGTTCTTATCATGTTTAGTTAACATCTTGTCATCCTGTTTAGTGACATTCAAGAGAGTTCTAACATTTTACAACCTAAACATCTTGTTATCATGTTTAGCCAAAGGAAAAGGAAAAGGAAAAATGAGAAGAATCTGACTTCAATTTACATTTTCAATGGGGCATAAAACTAGTGGCTAACAACAATTACTTCTTGGCCATGTGTTTGTTTATAATATACTATTAATTTGGGTCTAACAATTGCTCATGAGGATGGATTACACTTTACCAGAGAGATGTAGATTTTGTATGGGAACTGGCAATATTACAGTAGAACTCAGTGGCGACGAGGAGGTCTCTCGATGCATCAACTGCGACGGTGTTGGTTCCTTGACATGCACTACGTGTCAAGGCTCCGGAATTCAACCTCGATACCTTGATCGGAGGTATGTGATATTGGATTTATGATTTACCCTCCTACCAAAAACAATTGAACAATTGCTTCTGATATTTTGTTGTAGAATGCTAATTATGGTTAGATTTTTCGGTTATACCATTTGGAAGGCAAACTTAATTAACAATGAAAATGCAGAGTACTTTCTAAAGAAGACAACTAGAGTAAAGAGAGATTTTGCACTTAATAGGCATTTGTTGCAACTCAGTTTCTTTGAACAATATTTCGCTTTGTTCGTAAACTTGTCTTGTAATTTGTAAGAGTGATCACATTGGATGTGTCAGCTATAGACTAGAGGGAGGCAGAAACTTGAACTCCTACTCTTTTTTTTATTTCTTTTTTTTTTTTTGGCTTTATGATTGACGTGAATGTGCATATTATTTTAAACAGAGAATTCAAAGACGACGACTGAAGTATTGAGTCCACGAGAAGCAGACAAAACGAACTAGAGAAGAAGTCAGCTGTTTTTTGCCCCCAGTATTGTTGTACATCTATGATACAGTGTATAAATTGTTTATATGCATTTCCTTTGTCGATCTAACTACTTTCTTTAAGCCCTTTTTATTCCTTTAGTTAAAAATAAATAGTTCCTTTTTTAGGATTGCATTGTCTACATATATATATTTGTTGCAGCTCCAACAAGGTATTTGAGAAGTATGGTTAGAACTATGGTTATAGTTCAAAACACTGTAGTATACAAGAGTTTTACATTGTAATAACTTTTTGCTTTTTACTATAATAAGTGAGGATTTTACACTTTATAATCACAACTGTGGTTTTAACCGAGATGGCCAAACATCTTATTTAATTTATACCCATAAAAATGATATATTCAATTCTCTTAATATATATTGGAAAATATGTTTAACATTATAATCGAATACCGATTAGCTTTCTTCTAAAAAATGAGAGAAAGAATACCGATTAGTTTTCAAAGTTCAAAACCATTGCAAGTAGTACCAAAAAAAATTGCAAGGAAGAATTTTTTTTAGGAAAAAGAAAATCTGTCAAACTAGTAAGAATATTTTAGGAAAAATAAAAACTGTCAAACTACGAAAACCATTGGATTCAAATTTAACCGAACTTGAACAGCTTGAGCGATTTCTTACATTAATTTTCGCAAGTAGTTTGGTTAGGGGGGTTAGACTGTCCAAACAGCACAAATCGACTTCCAAATTGTAAAGAAATTCTGTTTAATTTTTTATTTTTTAAAATATTGGTCTTCTTTTATTGGTCATAAAAAAAGGTCTCAAACTAACAAAGTGCACCCTACCACACCTAAACAACAACTTAATTCTCCACACTTCACACTACTCCTTTCTCTAATCGATTAACACTAAAAAGAATTAGAATGAAAAGATGAAACCCTAGCTTCCCCCACTTTCTCTCCTCTCTCCTCTCTCCCATCCTTTTCTGTGGCGCCGCCTCTGCCCTACCACGTCTACCTACCGCGCCACCACCGCCGTTTCCAAACGCACATTTTGCCAGATCTGAAGCGTAAGATTCTGATCTTGGTTTTTAGTTCGCTGAATTCTACAAGAGAACCAAAACGGTGTCGTGTAGTGTGAAGAGCTGAAGCGCATTAGGGGCCTATTACACAGCAAAGCCCAGCCCACCATGGTTTATTATTTTTTTATCAATTTATTTAATATTTCCATTTTTTTTTTGTCCCGAGCCGAAGCCGAGCCTGAAGGTTTAACGCACGGGGGTTTTAGAATAGTTCAGCTCAAACGCCCCCCCAATTAGAGAAGCGATCTAGGGTTTTAGCTCAACGTTCAGAGAGAGATGCTGTACATAGTGGGTTTGGGATTGGGTGACGAGAGAGACATAACTCTGAGAGGCTTAGAAGCAGTGAAGCAATCCGAGAAGGTTTACATCGAAGCCTACACTTCTCTCCTCTCTTTCGGTCTCTCCTCAAGCGGTCTTTCCACTCTGGTACTAATTTTTCTCTTATTTCCCTCACTTTTTCTGTTTTCTTCAATCATCACTTTTTTTTTTTTTCATGGGTAGGAAAAACTGTATGGGAAGCCGGTGATTCTTGCGGATAGGGAAATGGTAGAGGAAAAAGCCGATGAAATCTTATCAGCAGCTCGTGCCTCTGATGTCGCTTTCCTTGTAGTTGGTGACCCTTTTGGGTAATGTGTCAAATTATGTTTTTGCTTTTGATTTTCAATGGAAATTATGATAGAGAAAAGTAATGCTTGCTTGAAATATTGTTGGCGAGAGATGTTCTTACGGGCTCTTAATGAAAAAGAAATATTCTCATTATGGGGATTGATTGATTGATTGGTTTTAATGGAAAATGTTATTTTGCTTTAGGCCATTTCAAGTTCACTTGTTCTCTTGTGCAATGGAGCTTATTTCTCACCTTTTTTATTTTTAATTTTCTTTTCATTTAGTCTCTCTTTTTTTTTCTTTTTTCTTTTTTCTTTTCTCTTTTTTTTTTTTTTTTGAAGAGCTCTTTTAGTTATTTTACTAGTTGATTTTCCACACAGAGCAACAACTCATACCGACCTTGTTGTTCGGGCAAATAAATTGGGGATTGATGTTAAAGTAGTGCACAATGCGTCGGTGATGAATGCGATAGGAATTTGTGGATTGCAACTCTACCGCTATGGAGAGACAGTGTCAATTCCGTTCTTTACTGAAACATGGAGACCTGACAGCTTCTATGAGAAAATTCAGAGGAATCGTAATCTCGGACTTCACACTCTCTGCTTATTAGGTACAGTTCTAATCTATATGTATGGCTTGAACTGTAAGCTCTCAAATGCCCCTTGTTTTCATGTGGTTTAACGTATAGTTATGTTGTTCTTTTGTTACAGATATTCGCGTGAAAGAACCATCCCTAGAATCTTTATGCAGGTATGTTACAAATGATTGAACTCCTTTAGTCTTGCCTACTACCATTAGTGATTATGCATTCTATTTATCATACATTTGAAAATAATAAATTTTGTATCTTTGTTTTTCCCCTTTAATTTTTCAGAGGAAAGAAGCAATATGAACCACCTAGATATATGACAATTAAGACAGCGATTGAGCAGCTCCTGGAGGTTGAGCAAACAAAAGGAGAATCTGGTAATGATAACTGATCTTTTTTGTTCTTTTATTTAGGCCTTAAACATTCGATCTAGAATAAGTCGTTATCCTGCTAAAAAAAAAAACACACACACACACACACAAAAAACCAAAGTTTAATATTTCTTGTTTTATCATTTACGTTTAAATTTGAATCTTTCATTTTCTATTTCTCTTGCAGTATATAGCGAAGATACCGAGTGTGTTGGTTTTGCTCGGCTTGGAAGTGAGGATCAGATGATAGCAGCTGGTTCGATGAGGGAACTCCAGTTGATAGATTTTGGAGACCCTCTTCATTGCCTTGTCATAACAGGCAATACCCATCCCGTAGAAGAGGAAATGCTTGATTTCTACAAAATTAAAAGAGACCAAGTTGATGATAGGACCGCATGAGTTTTCTATTTTATTTTGATTAACACATTATTGTGCATTTGTTGGCTCTGAAAGAATAACATTTGGAACGTAGCAACGTAGCGTCAATTTGTGGTAATTTTATATTCCTTGTGTTGTAAGGAAGTTGATGAGACAGCCATCAAAAGTTTTTGTATGTCTGTATATATATACTGAAGTGACAAGATTGAACCTTTTCTTAAAGATGAAAGCAAGCAAACCCCTTTATTTAGTCAAACAAATGCATTCCAAATAGCGACCGAATAAAACAAAGTCTTGACATGCCAACTGAATGAAAGATGTAAATTTGTTTTTGGCAAAACAAACGTGTTGACTACTCAATATTTAAAGATTAGATTCCTATCATTGAGAAAAAAAAATGTAGAATTACTAGCAAGTTTTATTCATACAATAATACTAGTACCAGCGACCATATATATATATATATATATATATATATATATATGTAGAGGACATATCTGTGTCGATAGTGCATCTCTTCAAAACTGGAACAGGTTGGTTGGTGGCCAGATCAAGGGTCCAATTCAATCCCATTAAACCAACGGCTGACATAAGCCATCAGCTTTGACTTGGTCAACATTCGTCCATGTCCGCCGTGAGCACCAAGCTCAGGTCTCGTTTTCCAGCCTGTCCCAGGGGGCAGATGCGTCATTCCGAACCCAAAAAATTAACTAACTGAAAGAACAATTATGTCCCGCGCTAAATGCTATTACTAAAATGTCGGTGTGGTTGTGAATGTTGTCAGTGTAAATCCCTCTCCGACAACAACCACCCAACAAACAATCAAGTCCGGTCGTCACCATACATTTCCCGTTGCTTCCTCCTCAAGCTTCCCCAGATCCTCTCATCAACCGCATTTTTCTTTTATTAGTCAATAACATCTGCTGTTAATCTATTCTCCCGAATTTTTATTTTCCGGGAAAAAGTTTTGACTTTGCCCTCTTCCCAAACGCACATTGCGACGGATGCCGGTCTTTTGAGCCAGATCTGAAGCTTAAGATTCCGGCATTGCAGAAAATGGGAGAAAAATCGAGCTCCAAGGGATGGTGCGGTTGGTTACTGGTACTGTTAATTTTGGCTCTGGTTGTGGGAGCCATTGTAATCACGGTCAAGAAGAAGCAATCCGACCACTCCGACGAGGCCGCTCCGGTTCCCGGTCCTCCCGGCGCGATTTCTCAGAAATACGCCGATTCTCTTAAAATCGCTATCCAATTCTTCGACGTACAGAAATGTACCTCTCTTTGAATCTCTTACTTTTTCTTTCGAATGTTAATAGTAAGTAATGGATGATTATGAATTTATATGTTTTGTTTTTGTTGTGGTAGCTGGTAAGTTGGAGGACAACAAGATATCGTGGAGAGGGAATTCTGGTCTGAAAGATGGGAGCGAGGCGAAGGTGGATCTGTCGAAAGGAATGTACGACGCAGGGGATCACATGAAGTTTGGCTTCCCAATGGCGTTTACCGCGACGGTGTTGTCGTGGACGATTCTCGAGTACGGAGATCAAATGGATGCCGTGAACCAGTTGGACCCTGCTCAGGACTCCCTCAAGTGGATCACTGACTTCCTTATTAACGCTCATACATCCGAGAATGTCCTCATTGTCCAGGTTTAGTTTCTCTCCATTTTGCCTTGTTATTTGATAACTAAAGTTTTAGTTGGATAAGGTTTTTCAATACAGAAAATGATTTGTTTGTGCGTACTTGGGACGTATTGGTGTTTACTTTATATGTTTCGGAATACCTTGGCGTGACAGTGTAATAAGGTTTTTTGTCACTAGAATGAACTGTGGTAGTTGGTTATAAGATTTTGAACATAACCTGGGACTAGAGTTGGGATTTTTTAGGATTGGAGAATACGTTGATATGTACGTTAGTTTGAGATTGCTGTACTTTTACAAGAAAAAAAGGGGGAAGTAGAAGCAAGTGAAAAGTTAAAAAATCTAGTTTTTCAAAATGCATTGGTGTCTTTAAAAAAAATTTACTTTTACCAAAAGGCTACCTATATGGTCCATAGTGGCCAAAAGGTTTAATCTTTGGTTATTGCGTTATCTAAAATAAAATCTTGGTGTAGGTGGGTGACCCTGAGACAGACCATAAATGCTGGGATAGGCCTGAGGACATGACTGAGAAGAGGCCTCTCACACAGGTTAATACATCCTTTCCAGGATCTGATGTTGCAGCTGAAACAGCCGCAGCTATGGCTTCAGCCTCGCTGGTTTTTAGGACGAGCAACCCAACATATTCGAGCACACTTCTTAAGCATGCTAAACAACTGTTTAGTTTTGCTGACAACCATAGAGGTTCTTATAGTGAGAGCATTCCGGACGTCCAGACCTACTATAATTCAACAGGATATGGGGATGAGCTATTATGGGCAGCAAGCTGGCTCTTTCATGCAACAGGGGACCATTCGTACTTTGATTATGTGACCGGGAAAAATGGACAAGAATTTGCTGATTGGGGAAGTCCGACCTGGTTTAGCTGGGATAACAAGCTTGCAGGAACCCAGGTAGTGAAGTTGTTCCCCACTCTTTTGCATTTGTGTACATTAAGCTACATTTTGTAGGCCAATGTAAAAATATCATATATTAGTTTATTATAAGTTATAACCAAGGATTGAAAAATCAATATTTCTGTCGATATTTTTGTATTTTTGAAGTACCGATATGGAAACAAGGTGTTATATTCTTTCTGTAGAATATTCAGAAATTTCTGTGGAGATTTCCCCCAATCTAGATATTTTGACAAAAATATCTATTTTCGTAGAAACTATAATGTAAAGTGACAAAATATCCCAAAATTTTAAGGAAATTTCCCTGGAAATATCGGCAAAAAATTTACAAAATATCCAAACTTTATATATAACTTTTAAAATTACCTTGAAATATAAAATTCAAGTTATTTTTTTTATGGTTTAATATAGTCTTTTATAAATTTACTTTGTGACGCTATAAATCTAATTTTTAATTTATTCCGTACACAATGACATATGATTTACAATATCAACTCCAATCTTAGAGTCACTAGCAATCACTATAGACCTTTGATTTCTTTCGATAGCAACCTCCAAAGCTTCTTTCATATTATTTCTTCTTTATTTATAACTTTACCGGCTTTATTATTTTTCCAGGAACCTCCTAGAACCTCTTTTTGGTATTGATATTTTTTTTTTCTTGTATGAAACTATAGAAATAAAATACTTCTATTAGTGGACTTTTAACTAATTTACTCAATTTGGATTGTATGATTATCATTTGTCATATTATGATCATTTTTTATCATTTATATTCATCACAAACTTAGTAATTTAGTTGAAAAATTCATTTAAACTATGTATTATTAACAATTTTAGAGTTTTTCTAAGTCTTATTTATAAATAAAGCAATTTAAGACAACTTCTTATATTTTACGTCAATTTCCATCAATATTGATATTTCCGTAAAATTTAAGTGCTCATATTTCCTTTGAATTTGATGTTTTATCTTTGGTTATAACTCACCGAAATGTTGATGAGATTTCAATGCTATGTTTCTATCTGTAATTTCAAGTAAACTGCAAACTTCACAACAATTTCTGTCCCAAAGAAGTTCTGCTTATTGAACCAATTTCATTTCTCATATACTAAGCTCAAGGCAAAGTTTGAAAAGGCCACTATATTGTTCTCCAAATAACAGCCTTTCTTCAGATAAAATCCTAGTAACTAATGCACATAATTTCTGGCGGATATTTTTTCCAACTGTTTTAAGAGTTTTTTTTTTTTTTTTTTTTTTTTTGGGTTTTGGCGCAGGTGTTGTTATCCAGAATAAGCTTCTTTGGTGCCAAAGGCACATCAAACAATGCTGGCCTTTTGAAGTACAGAAAGACCGCAGAGGCTGTTATTTGTGGCCTCCTACCAGATTCTCCAACTGCCACAAAAAGCAGAACAAAGAGTAATCTTCTTTTAACTACTGTTTTTTCTTTGGATGATATTGTTAAAAAAAATAGCTTTCAGATCATTTCTTCTACACCAGAAACCATCTTAGATGAGGGAGATAAACGACACCAACCAATTCCCCTCCAACCCCACTTCCAAAAGAGCAAGAAAGAAAAAAAGAGAAGTGAAAAAGAAGAGAAATTAAGATGCATCAAGCATATGATCACTTAAATTGGAACTGTAGGTAATGCGTCAACCTTATTTCATGAAAGCTTTTAGGTAAATAGCCAAGATTTATAGACATTAGGATGCCAATATGTTTCGAAGATATTAATTATATGGCCAACGTTGAAATAATTGTTTAACTAATCATTTGAAAAAAGATGTTTAACTGATTTAACTCAACAACTAGGCAGTCCCACATATTGTCCTAATCCTTCTACTATTTCAAGTTGAACCCTTTTTTTTGTTTTCTTTAGAATTATCTTCTCTTTCCCCTTTCGATCATCAGCATTTGCAATGCAGGTGGTCTTATATGGGTGAGTGAATGGAACGCTCTACAACATCCTGTTGCTTCTGCATTCTTGGCTGCTCTTTATAGTGATTACATGCTTACATCTCGAACAGCAAAGATATCCTGCAGTGGGAAATCCTTCACCCCGGCCGATATTCGCAAATTTGTTAGTTCTCAGGTGTGTTTTCCTTTTTGTCAAACAACTGTAATCCTTTCACGAAATGCCTTGCCGTCCTCTAACTTACTTGCTTCCTTTACTATAGGCAGAGTATGTCTTGGGTGACAATCCTATGAAAATGAGCTTCCTTGTTGGATACGGGGACAAATATCCACAATACGTACACCACAGAGGCGCTTCTATTCCAGTTGAGGCAAAGACCGGTTGTACTGATGGTTTCAAGTGGCTTGATTCAACCGAGCCAAATCCCAATATAGCTACTGGAGCACTTGTTGGAGGACCATTTCTAAATGAGACATTTATTGATTCTCGGAACAACACCATGCAGGTGGAGCCAAGCACATACAACAGTGCCGTGCTAGTCGGTCTTCTATCAAGCTTGGTCACAACCTCTTCAGCTGTTCAATCCTTCACCTAAACAGTTACTAAAGGAGCTGTTACACGTGTTTGTACTGTTGTGTTATATATAACTATATGCGTGACCTAATTTAGTGCCTTAGGATTTTTTTTTTTGCATGATGAGCTCAAAGGTAGCTTCTTGCCCCTGCTGCTTCTGAGCTCTTCTGGTTACTTGTTTTGGTAGCAAAAAGTAGACTTTTTTTGCCAGTGATCTTATCTCTCTCTCTCTCTCTCTCTCTCTCTCTCTCTCTCTCTCTCTCTCTCTCTCTTTCTTTATGTATACAAAGTGCTCTTGTTACCATTATGTGATATTTGTTCTTGCCCATTTGTCGTTGCTCCTTTTTGGTCCAAAATTTGCCTTAAAAAAAATAGGTTGAATATATCAAGCTTGCTTCTTTATATCAGTTGAAGTTCTACTTGTTTCTTCAGCAACAAATTTCAATTTTGGCTGGTTTCACCAACAGGGTGAAGCAATATCTGAAGATGTTATTGATAAAAACAACACCAATGGAAAGATGGAGCGGAAGAAAAAGGGATTAAAGAGAAAATGAAAACTCTTTGGATAGGACCTGCAATTTCTTAGAGCAAAAGTACACAGAGGTGCTGAGCATTTCGAGAGGCTCAGCTTCTCGCCCCCAAGTCTAACGACTTATTCACCCAATTCCTGCCCTACTCTCCCCTCTCAATATTCATGACTCCCACAACAGAGAGCACTCTCTCCAATACCCGGACTAACAACCACCCTAACAACTTGAAATAAAATAAAAAGACTAAAATCTCCTTGCATCAACAAACGACATTGCCGAAGCAAAACGACACCCTCACTTCATTCCCTTGGCTCGGCGAGCACAGGGGAAGCGAGTGGGAGGCTTATCAGTTATCAATAGTCATGACCTTGCTTTGATGCATTTCCTTCTTGGTTTTTTAGCTTCATTCATCGAATCTATTAATTTTGAGAAAGAAACAAAAAGCATGTCGGGACACTTTTCCTCCATTATTGGTGGTAAAATGTCAAATTATTTCATTTCCCTTTATTCGTCGTACGAGTAGGACAAAAAAAAAATAAAAAAATAAAAATAAAAAGAAAGAAGAGGATGATGGGGTTACTAGACCTCCAATTAGAATTACTTATGCGAGGAGGAGGCCAAGGAAGAAAATGGAGTCGAAGGAAACTCTTGTTGTTTTGGGATCAGAGAGTAGCAGTCTACATGTTGAGATGGGCTTGATCAGGTATGCTAATATTTAAAAAGAGGATGTTGAGCTGGACCATGTGACGATAGTAGGAGCAGATTTAGCTATAAGACCTCCAGATTTGGTGGGAACCTTGGTAACGGTACGTATGGGGGGGAGCTGGTAGTTTGTTAGCCTTGGGAGGGGAGAATTTGGTTATGAAGATGGGAATAAAAGATGAGGGAGAGTAGGGAGAGGGGACAGAAGATAATTTTGAGGAATTAGTAGCCTAGGCTAGGAGTGCATAAGGTCCCTCGAATACCTTCCTATCTTCTTTTTTCCTTGTTTCTGTATTGAACGTATGCCACTATTGACAGTAATAAAAAATTGCATTTGAGTCAATTAATTTCTTACCATTCTCTACTATGTTACTAGAGCATCAGTGTTACTGAGCTTACCATTTTGGTATCAGAGCTGCCACGATCCACCCTATGGTGACCAGAAAGACGGAGGAACGGAAGATGGAGGAGCGGATGGAACGAGTAGAGGCGGCCAAGGGTGAGTTGCAACGCGAGATAGGTGCGGTGAGTTTTGAACTGGGTGCGATAAAAGAGGAAATGAAAAAAATGGCCACTATGCACACGAGCTTTGAACGGGTTCTCGCCAGTATAGAAGAACTCAAACAAATGCAACAGAGAGGAGATTCTGGCCAGGAAGAAACAGCGACAAAGGTGATAGGGGTAACTGCTCAATCGGTGCTATTGCAGGGAGATGACAAGAAGGCTGAGGAAATTCCAGAAGAAGAGGCTGGTTTGGAAGGGGGATATCGCGATTCATGCCGTGAAAGAGAAGGGAAATTTTGAACGGAGTACAGGACCCATCGTCTCGAGATACCAGTCTTCAATAGCCAAAACCCAGATGGCTGGATTTTTTGAGTAGAACGTTACTTCATGCTAAATCGTCTCAGTGAACACGAGAAGTTGGAGGCAGCAGTGGTAAGCCTCGACGGCGAAGCACTTGCTTGGTTCCAGTGGGAGGACGGACAGCGAGCAATTTGAAGCTGGGCCGAACTTAAAACGATGGTGTTGGACCGATTCAGACCAACACAAGAAAGGAACCAGTATGAGAAATTTTTTGCGCTCTAGTAGGAGTCTATTGTACGTGATTTTGGCCGGCAGTTCGAGATTGCAGTAGCTCCATTGCGAGACGTATTGGAGTAGATTTTGGAAAGCACCTTCATCAATGGGTTGCGTCCAGAGATACGAGCTGAGTTGAGGATGTTAAAGCCTCATGGCTTGAGCCAGATTATGGAATTGGCCCAAAGAATTGAAGACAAAAACTTACAAATCAAACCCCTTAGGGTACAGAGCTTCACCAAACCGATGACCAAGCCCAGTCCTACAGCTCCTGTTAATATTCAGAAAAGTCCATCCACAGCTTTTGGGCGTTCATTTTCAATGGCTGAAAAACTGAAGAATAATTCAACAGCTCCCTTTCGACGGCTTACATATGCAAAAATTTAGATGAAACGAGAGAAGGGGTTGTGCTACTGCTGTGATGGGAAATACTCGATCGGCCATTGTTGTCCCAACAAAGAATTGCAAATTCTGGTAATGCAAGAAGACAACATCTTGGATGACTCAGAGGTGGAAAATGTAGAAGAAAGGTTGACAAAGGAGGTTGCAGAAGTATCCCTCAATTCCGTGATGGGTTTGACCGCTCCATGAACGATGAAGCTCAAGGGGGGTGATTGGACAAGAGCAGGTAACCATGTTGATCGATAGTGGTGCTACACATAATTTTATTTCTACCACCTTGGTTGAGAAATTGGAACTTCCTATGGACAAAACTGGGGGTTACGAGGTAATAGTGAGAACAGGGATTTCGGTTAAAGGGGAGGGAATTTACCGTGGAGTGGGTCTCTCGCTTTAGAATTTAGAAGTAATAGAGGATTTTTTACCATTGGAATTGGGTAGCTTGGATGTAATTTTGGGCATGCAGTGGTTAAAAACTTTGGGTCCTATGCAGGTTAATTGGAGTAATTTGACCATCAAATTTCAGGTGGGAGAGTCGCCGGTATGTTTACAAGGGGACCTAAGTTTATGCCGAACTTTCATATCGCTGAAATCAATGATGAGAGCTGTTCGTCACGAAGGTTAAAGGTTGCTCTTAGAGCTCAAAAATCTCACCGTGGACTCGGGTGATAAGGCAGGGGGAGCTATGGTTGTCCTGGAATTTCTTAAAGGAGTGTTAGTTAGGTGGTCTGCCATGTTTCAGGCTCCAACTGGGTTGCCACCATTTTGGGGGCGAGAGTATGCTATTGTGCTCAAGGAAGGAGTTTCATCGGTCAATGTCCGGCCATATCGTTAGCCCTAGATACAAAAAGCAGAAATCGAAAGACTAGTAGGGGAGATGTTGGCAGCAGGTATTATCCAGCCTAGTGTTAGCTTGTTCTCGACCCCAATATTGGTAGTTAAAAAGAAAGATGGTAGCTGGCGATTTTGTGTTGATTACAGTGCTCTCAATAGGGAAACAGTACCGGATAGGTTCCCGATACCTATGATAGACGAGCTTTTGGATGAGTTGCATGAAGCGACTGTTTTCTTCAAGATAGACCTCAAGTCGAGATATCATCAAATTCGCGTTCGACCCAAGGACGTTCCTAAAACCGCATTCCGCACTCATGACAGCCATTACGAGTTCTTGGTAATGCCTTTTGGGCTCGCCAATGCTCCGGTAACTTTTCAATCTCTTATGAATGAGATATTCCATCCATTTCTTCGGAGGTTTGTCTTAGTCTTTTTTGATGACATCCTGGTTTATAGTAAATCTTCAGAAGAACACTTGGTGCATTTGGAAGAGGACCTTAAGCAATTGCAGAAGCACAAACTCTATGCTAACGAAAAGAAATGCCACTTTGGTCAATCTAGCGTGAAGTATCTCGGGCATGTCATTTCGGCAAATAGGGTTGCAGTAGATGATTCTAAGGTAGCGGCTATGATAAAATGGCCCGTTCCGATGAATATAAGGGAATTGAGGGGATTCCTAGGACTCACCGGCTACTATCGCAAGTTTGTAGCTAATTATGGCACCATTGCTCTGCCACTGACTAATCTACTTAAAAAAGACAGCTTTGTGTGGGGGAAAGGGGTGGAGCAAGCTTTTCAAGAGCTCAAGCGAAAAATGATGAAAGTCCTAGTGCTAGCATTGCCAGACTTCAATAAGCCATTTGTGGTGGAAAACGACGCATTTGGGGTTGGAATAGAGGCTGTTTTAATGCAGGAACAACGCTCGATAGCTTATTTTATTCAAGCTCTCTCCATTAGCAACCGGTTGAAGTCAGTTTATGAAAGGGAACTAATGGCAATCGTTCTTGCAGTCCAGAAGTGGTGGCCTTATTTATTAAGCTGATGATTCCTTATACAGACCGACCAAAAGAGTCTGAAGTTCCTCCTAAAGCAACGAGTGGTTAGTGACGTTCATCAGAAATGACTATCCAAGTTATTAGGATATGACTTTGACATTCAGTACAAACCCAGGTTAGAAAACAAAGCCGCGGATGCTTTGTCCCGGCTCCCAGTGGCTACCATATTAGGAGTTCTAACAGCACCAATGGTCCTCAACACAGACGAAATAGTGCAACAGGTGGAATTAGATGAGCGCCTAGCTCGAATCAAGGCTGACTTACAGTTGAACCAGTAGGCACACCCAGGATTTTTGTTAGAACATGGGCGGTTGCTGCATGAGGGACGCTTGGTGATTCCAAGGGATTCCCCCCTAGTGGCTGAGTTGCTGCGAGTATATCATAACAGCGTAGTTGGAGGACATTCTAGAGTACTGAAAACTTATCAACGCTTGGCGGCTGAATGGTTTTGGTTTGGTATGAAGACAGATGTGATCTCCTTTGTAGCAAAATGCGCGGTGTGTCAAGAGAATAAGTATATGGCTTTGGCACTGGGAGGGTTGCTACAGCCTTTGCGACTGCTGGAAAAGGTATGGGAAGACTTAACCATGGATTTTATTGAAGGATTGCCTAAGTCGGAAGGGTATAGTGTCATTCTTGTGGTAGTGGACCAGCTCAGCAAATACGCTCACTTCGTGCTGCTACGCCATCCCTTCACAGCTATTACTATAGCTGCTGCTTTTGTCAAAGAGATAGTGCGTTTACATGGGATCCCTCGGACAATAATTTCTGATCGGGACAGGGTATTCTTGAGTATGTTTTGGATAAAACTTTTTAGGCATTCAGGCACTACTCTTAAGCGGAGCATGACGTACCACCCACAAACCAATGGGCAAACTAAAGTTGTTAATAGGTGCCTTGAGACTTATTTGCGCTATTACGCTTTAGATGTGCCAAGCAAATGGGTGAAGTGGTTACCCTGGGCGAAATTTTGGTATAACACATCTTTCCACACAGCTGCCAAGACCAGTCCCTTCCATGTCCTATACGGGCGTGAACCCCCGCCCTTGGTTCGTTATGATCTTGGGTCGTCGCTAGTAACTTTGGTGGATCAAGAACTTGTGGAACGGGACACAATGATTGACATCCTTAAGCAACATTTGACCAAGGCCCAACAAAAAATGAAGTTGGTAGCTGATGGAAAAAGGCGGGATGTAGATTTTAATAAGGGAGACTTGGTGTATTTGAAGCTGCGACCCTATCGCCAGAAAACTCTTGCACAACGACGTAATGAGAAGCTTGCTCCCCATTTTTATGGACCCTATGAAATTATAGAACGTGTTGGTTCCGTAGCTTATCGTCTCCAACTACCACCCACGGCGGCGATACATCTTGTGTTCCATGTCTCCCAGCTTCGAGCTGCTATAGGAGCTACCAAACCGATTTCTTCTCTACCGGCACAGCTCACTTCTGAATTGGAGTTAATTTCTCGTCCTGCAGCTTTGCGTGGAGTCCACCAAATTTCTCAGGGAGCCAAAGTCGACACAGAAGTACTTATATATTAGGATAACCTCCCGGATCATGAGGATACATGGGAGTTATTTGATGTCATTGCTGCACAATTTCCTGACTTCCACCTTGAGGACAAGGTGCGTCTTTGGCTGGGGGGTACTGATGGGGTTACTAGACCTCCAATTAGAATTACTTATGCGAGGAGGAGGCCAAGGAAGAACATGGAGTCGAAGGAAACTCTTGTTGTTTTGGGATCAGAGAGTATCAGTCTACATGTTGAGATGGGCTTGATCAAGTATGCTAATATTTAAAAAGAGGATGCTGAGCTGGACCATGTGACGATAGTAGGAGTAGATTTAGCTATAAGACCTCCAGATTTGGTGGGAGCCTTGGTAACGGTACGTATGGGGGGGAGCCGGTAGTTTGTTAGCCTTGGGAGGGGAGAATTCGGTTATGAAGATGGGAATAAAAGATGAGGGAGAGTAGGGAGAGGGGATAGAAGATAATTTGAGGAATTGGTAGCCTAGGCTAGGAGTGCAGAAGGTCCCTCGAATACCTTCCTATCTTCTTTTTTCCTTGTTTCAGTATTGAACGTATGCCACTATTGACAGTAATAAAAAATTGCATTTGTGTCAATTAATTTCTTACTATTCTCTACTGTGTTACTAGAGCTTCAGTGTTATTGAGCTTACCAGAGGAAGAGGAAATAATATGAACACAACGGACAGTTAGCATGTGCTATAGAATTCATCCAAGAAAAGAAAATAATGAAAAAATTTAGCATACCAAAGTCGTTTGAAAAATGAATTGGAACTAAAAATACTTAAAACCATCCGGTTCCAACTGTGTCTCCTAAATGACTGACAAGATATTTTTTTCCCCTTGCTTAAAAATATCATGTCACAAGTGCTAAATGAAAAAAAAGAAAAAGGATGGCAATAATCACATGCCAAAAGGTACTCGTGTATACTTTTATCTCTAAGCCATGATGAGACACTAATAAGTCGTATATTGCCTAGATCTATGGCCTAAAGAAGTGGAGTAGACAGTCGGATAGAGACTAGAAAAATAGGAGTTTGAAGTGAAGATAAGACTTAGGCACGGTAAAAACACAAGACACGAACAAGTTCCATGCTTAACCAGATATATATAATAAAACACGGAGAAGAAAGGTCAGACAACTTAAAGCGACAACAACAATACAGGAAATAGACTAAAGCCATTCCCACGTGAAACATCGGAAGCTATTAACTTGTACATTGTACCAAGTCACTTGAATCTTATCTACAACAAGCCTTTAAAAAAAAAAAAGAACAAAGAGAAGACTACTAGCACCGATTTTTCTTCTACCCTTTTGCATGCTCGTTGTCCATTTGTCAATGGACCGTTTGGTACGGTCAAGGACAGGTGAAATTGTACCCTTCCATATAACTCTTTAGTAGTGTAGAAGGAAAAACATATACAATAGCTACGTAGACCACCCAATCTAAGATATGAGTTGATGATAAAATTCATGATAAAAGAGGAAAATAAGAAATAATAATAATAATAATAATAATCAAATTTTTTAGGATCACATGAGGTATGGGACCACACGGACAACGAAAAACTTTTTTTTTTGGCTGAATTTCTCGTAATAATTCTTGTTTGAGTTCAGCCAAGATTTACTAGAGGAGATTGAGAAGAAAAGGAATCTAATCAGGAAATAGGAAACCGAATATTGTCTAATCCTCAACCTCTAGTATATGTGAAAGAAGCTGCTTATGCATTTGACCATGGGGGATTTTTTTTTTTTTTTTAATGTTGGCTTCATATATAGTTTAATGTATAAGGATATATTTCCTTTCACAGAACTTGAGAATCATCAATAATAATATCCAGCTAGAAGACAAAGAGGGAAAAAAACGTTCATTGAAAGAACACCCTTCTTTTTTATAGTGCCTCTAATATGTCTATCTTTCAATCTCCATCAATTTCCCTCCCTTAAAAATAAGAAGAAATCTCTTTTTCTTGTGAAAGCAACTTGTAACAACCCATCAAATTCATAAGAAAATATTAATAAATAAATAAATAAATATAATATACATAATCAGCTGTTCACCGACATGGGAAACTAGCAATCACAGCACTGCCCTTGTTGATACAAGTCAGGTTCTGACGGGCCAAATTAATTCAAAAATTCATCAAAGAAAGAAAATATAAAGCATGAATATCCACAGCAAAATAAAATAAAACTGTGGTGACACTGCCTGTTCTAGTGGACCTCACATCTACCCAAATTTTCCTCTCTTTTTTTCATATTTAGAGCATTCCCTGAACAAGCAATGATCTTTGATGTTTGTTTTACTATTTTCTCCCTAGAGGCCAGCTGTCCTTAAACTAGAATATTTCTCCCTTGCCAGCTGTTGTCATTGTATTGGCTTTTCTATCATTGTATACCCTAGAATCCTAGTATAATTATGTGATGCAACACCTGGATATCCTTCGAGGAGATGTGGAATATCATTGCTGCAATTACAGCCGCTGAGCTTCCCTTTATCCAAAGTCCCAACTTAGTTTTGGGAAATGCTTAGGAACATACTCCTGCATGAAATCAATCATATGAATATTATTCAATTAGAATCAACGGTGAGGATCATGATTCAACACTAGGCCCCACAATCAGCGTTGCACGTGAGCCACATGTACGAACAAAACAAGCTGAATCTGAAAGGATAGGAAATCAGAAAAATACATATATATATATATATATATATATATATATATATAATAATCAAACAGAATGATTCAGTACGGCCATGGCTAGCCAAGCCCACATGTTGCCGCATGACGTATGGTTGGCCCCATGCTATGAGGCAGCGTGTGACAGGGCAGGGCAAGGACGGTACCGAAATCTCGGTTGTGCTTGAATTTATATAATTGAAAAAGTTATGATGTATCACGATTGATGATGCAATTCCCGTGTTTTTCAGATACTACTATATGTGCGGTGATTCATTGCCACTATGTGAATTGCAATTTATGTCGATTCTCAGCACAATAAAACAAAAAAAGGGAAAAAAATGTACCTCAAGTTTGCACATGAGTTCTTGGGCAGTTTGGGCAGACACAATAATGTGACGGGCAGCTGGCGGTATGAAACCTTCATCCACTGCTTTGTCTATGAAAGATAGAAGTGAATTGTAGTATCCATCTACGTTTAACAATCCAACCTGCATCCAAACACGACTTATTCTTAATTTTGCTTCCAAAGTTTGAAGGAGTACTTTTTCAATTTATTCCATTATTTGCCTTTAGTTTTTTGGTCAAAGCTTAATTTGGATTCAGCCCAAAACTGCAAAATCTTTACTCATAAGAATTAAAAAAAAAAAATTTGGTTGTTGAGGTGAAAACATTTTGGATTTGTGATTTCTTACTGGCTTCTCATGGATCCCTAATTGAGCCCACGTTATCACTTCCAAAAGTTCTTCCAAAGTCCCATATCCACCTGAAAAGCAAAATTAACCACAGTTATTACACCAAAATAAATAAATTAAAAAAAGAGAGAAGAAGACAGATTTTTATGTTGTTCTCCATTAAAAAACAATGGTCAATAAATGTTTACTTTTTACTTGAAGACTTTTCTTTTTTTTTTTTTTTCTTTTGGCTTTTGTTAGGGTAGTGCTAACCAGTATATCATCTTGGTCTACATTATTCCATCTAAAAAAAAAATGGTGCGCATTAAACAAGAAGTATTTTTCATGTCTTTGAGATATTGAAAAATGATAACTCCTCCTAAAAAAAAAGATAACTCAGCTACTAAAATTAATTAACAACAAAATTAATGTACAGCCTATGTACATGCTATATATTAACTTTGTTTATAGGAGCATTTAAATAATAAATATACCTGGCAGGGCAATAAACGCGTCGGCTTGTCGAGCCATTTCAGCTTTGCGTTGATGCATGCCTGATACAGCTCTTACTTCTCCCACAGTCTCTCCTGTGATCTGAAAATTATAGAAATATATTTACAATTCATAAAGTTAGCACTTTGTTATTTTGTCCTCCAAGATAAATGAAACCAATTATTTATTGTTGTCAAAAATAAAAAAAAATAAAAAAGAATTTACCTCTCTTGGCATGAGAGTCTTGGGAATTACTCTGCAGAAGAGAAGAAAAAGAACCAAAAAAAAAAAAGTATGAAAAAGAAATTCAATACACCAAACAAAAACCAATTATATGAATAATAACAAAAGTTTTTTATTCTTTTTTTTTTTTTGATGAATAATACCGGAAAAAACAGTACTGTACCCTAACACGTGGCGACCACCTTCGAAGACAGCTTGGGAGACCAGACCCATCAATCCAATACTCCCTCCTCCATAAACCAAGTCAATGTTCCTTTCGACCTGCAAAACATTTTTTTTTTTAAGAATAATAATATTATTAGACAAACTTAACAACACCATTACATGCTTAGCTTGAACAAATTAAAAACCATTTCATTATTTAGACCATCACAAAATACTAAATCATGAAATCCTCTGTTACCAACCAATATTCATTACCAATTAATCCAACCGTAACAGAGAAAAACAAGCACAAAAAGAAGATAAGATCACCCTTTTCAGTGAAACTTCATCTGGGTGTTGACGATTTACAATTTCTCAAATCTTTGAGGAAAAAGTGATAACAGAGCACTTTTTATAAGATATCAGTCGAGCGATTGAAAACATAGCTCAAGACGTAGATTAGAACTAAAAATACTGTAACATATCAAAAAAAATATGGTAAAAAGTTTGTTGAACCTGCAATTTTACGGTTTTAGTAGTGTTCCAGACCCCTCAATGGTTGAAAAGTAGTAGAAACAACGTTATAAGAGAGTAGATAATAAAATTACCAGTTCTTTGCCAAGCTGAATAGCAGCAAGCTGATAATTTGGGCTCCTTCCAGGGCTGCTTCCGCAGAAAACACAGACTCTTCTGAATCTCGATTTGATTGGAAGTTGCTGGCATTGCTGTTGTTGAAAGAGAACTTGTTGATTTTCCATATAATTAATAATTAAGCCTTAATTTGAAATGAGATATACAGAGAGAGTTTTACAATTTTTTTTTTTTTTTTTTTGGTATAGAGAAGATGATGGAGGAGAAGAAGAACTTTATTTTGTTGATGAGAGGAAGAGAAGAGGTTTTCTTCTGTTAATGTGGAAGAATATTGTGTTTTTTTGTGTTCCAATAGTCAACAATCGAGCTAGCTATAGCTTAAGTCAATATTGCCAAATAAAAAAAGATGGAAAGAATGACAGAACTTGGTGCTATTGGGTATTGGGGTCCTTTCCTTATAGCAACCTCTCTTCCCGACATCTCTCTCAATTTCTCATCTCGTGGGATTTTTACCAAACGAAATTCACGTTGATGATATTATCATAAGGTTTTCTTCTTTCTTTTTCTTTTTCTTTTTCCTTTCTTTTTTCTTGATTTTTGGAACCAAATTGTGGTATGAATTCAAATTTAACCCACCCAAGAAAGAGAGGGATGGGAAACAACTCCATGCTGCTATTTGGTCCTTATCCAAGGATCATTCATAGCCCATCAAATTTTCCTTTCTAGTCAATCTATTTCCTTCAAACTTTATCTTTATCCATTTTAATGCTATGTTAAATCATTCCCTTTTTAGCTAAAATAACAATATCTTGTTGCACAAATGGCAACTTTATCGCTTTAACTTTTATTATAAAGGGATAAAGCAGAATGAGACTTCATATATTTTATTTTCCTTGTTATACCAATTAAGATAGTAAAAGATAGTTGGGGCTAATTGAGTTAGCATACAGCAGAACTACAATGCACTTCAACATTTTGCGATGTGCCTCCATCCTTTACACGATAAAAAATAAAGTTTATGTTGTTAAGAACATTTTAACTGCTACATTATAAAACACTAAAAAAAATTTCATCAAATAAGATTGTTTTCAAGCCTCAACCAACGGCTCAAAAATGGACGTATTGATGTAACATAATGAATGGCAGCTTTAATTGGAAAGTGTAAGATATCAAAGATAGATAACCCTTTCAATAGATATGTATAATTGACATATGTATATTGATTTTGTTTCACTTGGTCAAAAAATATCATCTCACATCTTTTGAAGAAAAGTTTGAAATTTTGGATATAAGAACCTTATTTGGCATTAGTTGGTATTAGCTCTCACATGCTATAATAAAAGCAAAAAAGTTATTACAATATAAAACTCTTAAATATTACAATATTTACAGTTCTAACCAATAATTTTAACCTCTTTGTCAAGCACTTTGTACATTTACCGTTGACGGATGGGTAAAATTTTATTCGGGAAAAAAGATAATATTCAAAATTTCGAGACTTGAGAAGACTAAAAAGGTCAAGAAATTGGACAATTCCAAAGGCCATTTGGACAGTTCCTAAGTGACTACCCCACGAAGTCGAATTCCACACGTCTTCATATGGCACTTACGTGCATGGTTAGAAATGCCCACAGCATAAATTCTGTTCAAGCCAAAAAACCAAAAGAAAATGCATACATGATATTTCCCTCTTATAGGCAAATATAAACAATTTTGATAAAGCAGTTTTTCTTATTTCAATTATCATCCCCATTGGAACCAAGACAGATTATGTACTCAGAAACAGAACTACTAAGCTTATGATCTCATTGGAAGTCTTTAATTTATTTATCTGCTAGCTTAAACTGGTAAAAAAATTAATTGAAATAAGCTATTGTTTTATTATCTTTGAGGGGCACAAAGAAATTTCAATGCCCAGTCATATGAAGTCCAATTGCCATAGTCCCAATGTATAAATATGTATGCGTGTGTGTGTGCATATATATATATATATATATATATATATATATATTATTTTCCAAATAAGAAATTAACTAAGATTTTGCAGTTATGCATTTTTGTTTCCAACTAGTGGCTCGCACGTGAAATTATGAAATCTCGGCTGTCCCCCAATCCCACTTGTATATTATGTTCCACCATTGAGAAAACGAATAAAATAAAATCAAGAAATTCAATTAGTGAAGTGCATATGATTTTTGCATAGGAATCATCAACCAATTAATAATAATGATGATGATGATAAATATAATAACAATAATAATAGTAATAATAATAGAAAAAATTACAATATGTGTCCAAATTATTGTTTTGAAATTAAAATCTAACACAATATTTAAAATATCTTAAAAATGTTTTTAATGATATAGTAATTATCTTAATGATATTACATATTGTACTATATAATTACATATAAATAATTTTAATGATATCATTATGAGATATTTGTAGAATTTTTACAAATTATAAATATATTTTAATTCTACAAACATAATTAGGCCAATTGTCTCGTTAACCCATAATAATAATATTAATATAACAAGTTAGTCCACTATGAATGGTTAAAGCATGCAGAAGTAGAGGACACGTCGTCGGTCATCCAAGTCCAACAAACTACGCGAGTAATTACATAATATATAATACTAGTCACGAGTACAATGCCTGGAAGGTTCTCTTTGGAAGAATATTGTGAGTGCCTTACACTAATTAGATATTATGATATGACAAATTGCTATCATGTGTTATAATTATAGTTAATTAATCTTGCTTGAATAATATTGTAATCAAATTTAAAGTTAGATGGGTTTACTGTGAAATAATAATATTCTACCAACTTCTTGTACTTGCTAAAATACGGTAATCTAATTCTAAGTAGCCAAATTGAATCTTCAGTTTAATGCCCAATTTTAAGGTACATATGGGTTCATGAGATCTCCTTAGGATGACAAAGCCTTTTTTTTTTTTTTTTCCCCTAAAATCCTTAGGATGACAACCTCAAAGCTCTCACATATTCTCGGAAAAAATAATAATAGTGGTAAATTGCTCTCTTAGTCTCTAACTCTTTACGAAAGTAAGCATTGTGTTTTTAATATTTAATTTTTGATTTATTAGTTCTAAACCTCTTATTTTAGTTGCTAAGGAATCAATTTAATGGTCAAATAGTTAATTTTGGATTAAAATGTGACAAAATAGTCCCCAGAGTCATCAAAAAAATGATAAACAGGTCCCCAAAGTCATCATAAAAGTGACAAACTGGTCCCTAAAATTAACAGTTTAAACGTTAAATTGGTCATTCAGCAATTAAAATAAAAGGTTGGAAACTGATAAATCAAAACTAAAAGATTAAGGGCTAAAATCAAAATAAAAGGTTGGAAACTAATAAATCAAAATTAAAAGATTAAGGGCTAAAATCATACTTTCATGAAAGATTAAAAACTAACGTGACAATTTACCCTAAAAATAATAATAATAATAATAATAATAATAATAATAGTAATAATAATAATAAAGATCTTCATATAACGTATGTACTATCATTCAATAAGAATATGCCTTATTCCTTTTTTCTTTTCCACCAGAGGAAAAACGCTTACATTGTTGAAACATTTTCTTTTCTAATTTTCCATACAAATCTATCAGCTCTGCATTCATTTCCACACACTATGTTGTTGTTGTTGTTGTTTCTTTCTTTCTTTCTTTCTTTCTTTTTTTTTTTCTAACACTTCAATTCTAAACGATGGGGAACAATCAAATGAACAGGAATCAATATAAACGGCAAAAGGGTCCCACGAAAAGTGAAGTTATCACTAGTTTAGCTCTACCACTGTCCAAGGAAAAGTTGTGCAGTGTGCAGTTTCGTATACCTTCCAGAGCTTCTTGGTTGTCCAAAACCAAAGCCGCCCACTGCGGCCAGCTTCTTCCCGCAGTTTTGCCTTATTTTGGACAAAGTAATCCTATTTAAACCTATAGCTTATAACTTCATTATTATTAGCAAAAAAGTAAGAATTTTTAGATATTACATATTAGCTTGAAGCCCACAAATTTATAAATAATAAGGTTTTAACGTTATAAAGATGACAAATATTTTTCTTTTAGACATAATTCTCTACCTCTATATCTTGTAAAATTTTCATTTAAAATTCTTTCCTCTTGTGTTGGGTTTTAGATTAAAAGAAAATTCATATGCAAAACTAAAACAAAAAAAAAAAATTCAAGACGGCCGTCCTACATTGATTGTGGGTGGCTCCCCCCACTTACCAGAACAATTAATGCTCTTTATTGATTTTAAGTTTGAACAATGAAGCTCAGTACATTCATAGCTTTTCTTCATATGATTGAATCTCTTCTGCCCTTACACAATTGATGCGATGTAATAAGTGCATTGGAACTCTGGTCCTTTCCCGTTTTAGTATTTTTCTCCCTCTCCAAAGTTGTTTAATTCGATCGTCAGGTTGATTTAATTAATACAGACAATAAATTTGTTAGTCAAGTCAATTCTAGCTGACATTGTTTTAAAAGGAAATGGAATGGTGTCCTGTCCTCAAAGAAACTCTAATATTTCTAATCAAAAGTAGGAAGCTTTACTATTGTGCTATTTCTGCTAGTTTAAACGTTATATCTGATTAAAATGGCAAGACAAAAATTATGCAAAATTAAGTGAATATGTTATAAATCTGAGAAAAAAAAACCCCCATTAATGGATTGTTTTTCTACCAAAAAATTCACCAGAAACAATTATTGTGATATCAATAAAGAAAATAAATGGAGAAAGGGACAAAATACTTTTGTGAAATGGGCATTTATTGCTTGTGTGCAGCAGTATAATTTTCATTAAACAAATAGCCTTTATATAGGCAAATTACACAGGGTAAAAAAAAAAAAAACAAAACAAAGAAAAGATTAGAACCACTACTTTGACCACTAACCTATGCCTATAGACTAAGCAACTACTGCCACGTTTGTAACGAATAAGTCTAAACTATAGACCACAGCTATTGTACAATTAACAAATTCCTAAAAACTTGGATTATTCATAACAAACCAAACAAAATAGCAGATTTAGCCAATAAAAAAAAACACGAGTCAATTAACATATTGTGAATCATGAAAGTATTTGAAAAGGTTAGGTTAATTATATTGTCACACTCAACGACAAGGCATTCTTTGAAAGTATTCCAATCAAAATCTACCTCGAGGAACATTAATTGTGGCGGGTCTACCAAACAAGTTCACAAAATTCTTGTAATTTTTCTCCTTCTATTTTCTTCTTCTTCTTTTATACATCATAAATCAAGTGCTTGTAATTTAGTATGAGAAAAAAGCTGAAGAAAAAGTTGGATGAAAAAATTAGTGGAAGGAGTTTTAGACCACAGTTTTTTGGTAAGAGAGAAAATATGAGAAAATAGAATGGCTAGCAACTTTAGATTCTTCAATTGATTTTGTTCTCTTAAAAAAAAAAAAAAAAGAGGAAAAAAAGAAAAAGAAAAATAGGGATTGGAGCAAGGAATACCAAAAAGAATTAGATCAGAAAAATCATCTCTTTCCTTTCTATTTTCCCATCTGGGTCATCTCTCTCTCTCTCCCCTCTTTCTACTGTTTATGGGGTGTTTGGAAGGATGGTGGGAACCACTTTTACTGTAGCATGTAAAAGTTTTACAGTGTTGCAAATTTTTTTATTATTACCGTAAATGTGAGAGCTTTATATTGTTCATAACTGAGTTTGTGGTGAGAACTATTGTCAAACATACGGTTAAACTTAAAAATATATAGCCAAATACAAACATGCCGATAAAATTTCGAGCTTGTTGAACCAATATAGTGGCTTTTTCTTTTGTTTTTTAAAAGAGAGCCGCAACAACAACAGCGCCTTTGTTTTGATATTGTAGCATTTATATGAAATAAAATTCCTGTTTTAAGAAAGACAATATCTTGTGATGGTGAGGTACATAATATAATAAGAATGCATAATTGAACTAAAAGTCAGTGATTACTATGGCCACTATTTTTGTTTTGTTTTTGTCCGATAATTAGCATAGAACAGTCGTGTATTAAGCGCGTAGCAAGGCATGGAATGACGCAAGCATATGAATACTATAAATTGGTCCCTTAATTTGTTTATCCGTTCTGTGACGTAATCGCTTATATGATGTGTACAGAGATTCATATAACATAGACATATAACTTGTGCGTTTGTTGGCGCCTTGGGCAACAAGAATTTTTTTTTTTAGATGAATTATTTATACAAGAATATAATAACTCCTTGAAAAGAAAAATGAGTTGGAGAGTTTATAATTAGATAGAAAGTAGAGATAAATTACTTGCTAAAAAAAGGACATATATATGATTCCCCTTACTTAAAAGAAAAGAGAACCATTCAAAAATAAAATATATATTTGTTCACTTACACTAACCTATTTCATTTTATTAGCATATCTCCGCACTTTAAAATAATACATATTACACATCTCTTATTGACCCCAACTTTAAAGCATACTATTATTATTATTATTATTTTTTTTTTTGTGAAATAATACATGCACACATATGGGCAAGACAAATTCCTTAATTTCTTTAAAATCATAACTAAAACAATTGTATTAGGATTCATTCTTTTACTTATTTTTCTTTCTTTCTTTTCTTTTGCATGAGCTCCTCCATCAAGGAGAGAATATGTTTTCAATTTGACAGGCAACGAATGTATTTTGAATGTAAGGAATTTATTAGGCTTGTTTGGCATATCATATTGTATTATATTATATTTTTTATATATAATACAATATAATATAGTGTGTCAAATATGACTTCTAAGTATTACATGTACTTAACTTTAAACCAAGCCAAAACTTTAACAATTTCATTCAAAAGATATTACATTTCAAACTTTCCACAAAGTCCAAAAAGTTTTATAGATCACGAGGCGGAATAAATACATATCAAAGAATCACACAAATAGCATAATTCAAAAGATTCATAAAATTTTATCCGTTGTGATCCTGAATCCTTAGGTCCACGTTTACAAATAATTCGCCATCAAAATATAGGCATGTATATAGTCTAGAAACAATTGACATGTATATTCGCATATATATGATTTTTTTATTCGAATTAACTTGAAACAAAGTAAGATACACAAAAGGAATATTCTAAATTCTCAAATACAAGATAATATAGGGAAATAAAATCGTAGATTGGTTGGCACTTTCTCATTTAAAATGGCGTCAAATCCTAAGAAGCAAACCAACCGTGAGCATGATTTGATATCATAATCTTTTTAAAAAGGAGCAAAAAAAAAAAAAGCATAAAAGATAGGTATTACAGCTTTTTCTAGGGGCTGATGCTACACGTGGCTGTTGATTAGTGGAGTCAATCCTTTTTCCAAAATTGGATCCCCAAACAAAAATCTAGTGCCAGGCTGCTAGCGTACCTGACGATATGCTTCCTCTACTCCATCCACATTCCACATGCAGAGAATTCCAAACTTTCTCTTCCCTTCCTCCACTTTTCCTTTTCCTTTTTTTTTCTTTTATTTTTCTTTGAGGTCCTCCTATGGACAGTGAATATCCTACCGACAACGAGTGTTTTCAAACTATTAAATCTCATCAAAATTATGTCGGTATTTAAAAATCAAAATTATGTAGGTATTTAAAAAAGGGGTGAGAATCAATGATAGAAACTATTTTTACTGTAACATGTAAAAGCTTTATATTGTAGCAACTTTTTATTGTTACTGTAGCATGTGAGAACTTTTTACTGTTCATAACTGAGTTTATGGTAGGAACTAAGTGGTTCCCACCACTACCAAACACCCCCTTATATATTTCTATAAATCTAACGTTTAAAAACATATACTTATAGATAAGTTATTTTCTTAATATAAATTCAACTTACAAAACATATCGATGTTATTGGTTATACGGCTCTAAATTTTCATATTATATAAAAATCATTAATATATATATATATATATGTATATATGTATTCAGGGTAGTAAGTTGGCGATTAGATTTTTTTATACCTACCACAAAATTCTCTTATAATTTTTTTGGTAATACAAATGTGAATAATGGAATGAATAACAACATCATAATGTCCCACGCATATTGCTCAAAAAGTTCTTATCCAATCAATGGCCATTCCACTATGCACTTATCTAATATTAGATGGTTGGTCATCGTCCTCCTGTTTCCTTGCAGATCTGTCTTTAGAGTTTTTTAATTTAAACCTTCCTTTTTTTTTAATTTAATACTAATTATTCCAAGAGGGGGGATCCTTCGTTTTTCAATCAAACCCTTTATAATATTCATTATCTTCATTTAGTTCCCAGGTCTTAGTTGCCTTCTTAGGCTTAAAGAAATGGAAAATAATAATAATATATCCACCTCTAGATGTCTTTCACATACATCATTTTAAACGAAAAGTAGTTGTTTGACTAAATGAGATATTAGGTCTGAATTTTCTGTTCATATACATTTTTTATAAAGGGGAAAACGGTGTGGGAGTCTTTTGACCCACTAATACTTTATTAGGCGTTTTATAATAGTATATTAGTGGTGTAAATTAATGTGTTTAATGTGGTGTGGAAGAGAGCACTGATCTTCAAAGAACGGCTTTGATCTTTTGGAAGGTTGAAGAAGAAATAACCTAATCCCCCCATTAAGGAAATGGCTTTATTCATTTGGATTTTCTTTTTTGATGAGGTTTATGGGAGGCAATGACAAAGCATCTTTTTTGGAACTTTTTTTAGACTTTTTTTTTTTCCAATATAAATCTGTTTTGTCTTTTAGTTGGCAACTCATCCCTATTCCAGAGTCATGTTGTAATGTGGACAGCCTAATTATGTGACCGGGTAAACTGCAACAAACGTGGCATGGCGTTTAAATTCTTTCTTTTTTACTGTTAATATATATATATATATATTAACAGTAAAAAAAATAATTTAAACCATGCCACGTTTGTATATATATATATATTTAAAAAAAATGTAGAATAAGAATACTGAAGTAAAAAATATATTATTCATGCCTCAGCTTTTGTTTGGACAATTGTGTAAACATGAAATTTGTATATAAAAAAAATCGTTTTCATCCTGATACAATTAAAACCTTACTACTTACAAAACTATAGATCATAATCTAACATATACTTTTTAAATTATGACTCGTTGTTTTGTTACTAGCGGGTTCTAATTTTTTAGGGTTAAATAGGATTGCCCTTGAATAAATAGATTTTATTTGTATTGTATTAATTTTGTGTTAATAATAATAATAACCCTTCAAAAAAATAATAATTATTATAATAATAAGTAAATATCCAACTTCTGTGGATCTGACCCAAATCTAAATACAGTAGACTCATTGCTTTAATGGGATAAACTAGTATAGATCTATAATCTTCACAGCACAAAGAGAAGGAGAAAAAAAAGGAACAAAAGAATAGAAAAGTCTAACCACAAAAACCTTTCTGAGTCTGTCATTTCCAACTCATAGAGTAAATATTCAAAAATTGTTTCTTGATTCTTCCACAACTTTTGCTTCTTAAACTATCTCTAATCTCTAAGTGCCACCCATAAGACTCGACTTCGTACCAAGTCAAAATTCTCTTAGTACCCTGCTTGCCACTTTCATGGGAATCCTAAAAAATAAACCGTAAAAAACTAACAAAAAAATAAAAATAAATAAAGAGAAATCTTAATCTAATATCTCGAGACGTTAGGTGAGTGATGCTCGTGATAACTATAAAATCCTCCACCAATTCAGGAACAGGAAATCAAAATTTAAAGTTCAATCATTAGAGTCGTTGTCTTTGCATTGTCCAATAGAAATTTTTTTTCCATTAACCTACCTTTATCCAAGTTGATCAGCCATTCAATCATATCTATGTTTCGACAAATCAAAAAAAAGTATAAATAAAACAGTACTAAATGCAACTTCTTGCCAATTGCTAAGCATGTAGATAAGAATTATATCAGATTACGCACTCAAAATCTTGATGTGAAAAGTGGGGCATGAAATAGAGTTTTATTTCTTATGCGTACTTATAATATAAATCGTTAAATATTCATCAATTAAGTTTCTATAGTCTCAAATGGTACGAAAATATTTTAACTACGGAATTTTTCACGGTATATTATTTTATTTTTAAAAAGAAGAATTAAAGTCATACTATATAGTTTTGAGTTGACGGTGATTTAATAGTAGAGCTTAATTAGGAACAAATTGACAGACATTCGGAAGGAACAAACAGTATGAACACAACCCAATAAATGAACATTTCCAAATTTCCAACCGAAATATGAAGTAAGCCAAAGTCAGCAATCAGTGGCTTCATCAAATCATGAAGGAGCAACTTGGCTTCGTAGTTCGTTCGTACCCTATAATTCAAATAATGGATCAGAGAGAGAGAGAGAGATTGAAAATGTATTTCATTTCAAACGTCAAAGAAATTGAAGAAGATGGGTTCTCAAATTTTCCACCAACAGCCGACAATTACAAGCTGTGACTGCGCTGCACTCGTGTGCTTTGATTGGATTGGGACCTAGCTATATATGCACATATATTTTCAGTCATTTCCAACGTCTCCCTCAACATATATCTCAATTCTCAACTCAAAAACCCCCTTCCTTTCTTTTGATTTTTGCGTGAGATGATTCTTTTGGCCACTCACTTTTCTCCCCCCCTACGATATATACTCACACACGGGTTTATGGTCCTTCAAGTGAGAGGTTCGTTTAAGATAACATGTGGAAGAAAAAAATAATATCATATTATTAAATACGACATCAATGTTTAATTGACGTTATGTTAAAAAATTTAGTCATCAAAAATCTATTTTATACATCTTTAATGTCTATCGATATTAGATTAATATAATAAGTAATTTATAAGGTATTTGGTATGGTGGTTAAAACTATCGGTTAGAACTATTTTCACTGTAGCATTGAAAGCTTTATACTATAGCGATTTTTATATTGTTACTGAAACATTTGAGAGCTTTACATTTTTCATAACTGAGAAAGTTGTTTAGACTTTAACTGTCAAACACCACTTTAGTCATTTAAAAATTAGCTTCAAAGTCAATATTATACTGATAACTATCATGTTTAGTTTTTTATTTTTACATGTTATGTTTTGAGGGGTGATCCTCTTTAGAAATCAAGATTTATATTTATACAAATACATATATATATATATATATATATATATATATATATATATATAAACAAACCTAGGAATGTAAATCGGCGGACTGCCTTGAAAAGGGGAAGAAAGGGTGCAACACTCGGTTAAATTAGTTGTAGAAGTAAAAAAATAAAAATAACAATCTCTAGCCAATTCATAAAACCAAATAGCGTAAACTAAAGCGTTTGCTCGTAAACTATTAACAAAAGAAGGGTACCAAATGTAATAGAAAAGGTGGAAATTTTTGGAGGGTATATAGTATCAAAAGATAGCGGAGAGAGTAATTTGTTGAGAGTAAAAGGTAAATTATGATGTGCACAAATAGATCGTTATTTAAGAAAAAAAAAACTAATTTAGTTTTTATACAATGCTCATGTGCACGTATATTTTTCTTTAGTATTTGATTATTTTGTTCTCTTTGTTTCATTACTTTTTTAATATCGTATTCGTTCTTAGAAGAAAAGGATTATTTGTTTAAAAAGAGGAGAACAAATTGCATATTATATCAGATTTCTAGGATACTTGGAAAAAATTGGTAAGAAAAAAGGACGATATATCATTTGTTATCATATTTTGAAACTGAAAAGGCATGTCGTTTACATCATCATAAACGACATGTAGCTTTTTATCATAAGTCGATTATTTTAGACTGCCCGTCGTCGTTTTAACTCATATGTTCAACTACGAATGACCTCATTTTCTCGTCTAAGTATTGAACGGAATGTGGTTTTTCACATAAAGGAAACGACCTTTATATAACAGACTTTTCCATAGGCTTGAGTTACGGGGATAAAAAAACCAAGTACCAAGGCATCTAATGCAATAAAAAAAAACGCTTTTAGTAAATTATATAAAATAAAACTACGTGTTTCATGCTAGAAAAAGGCACCCACGAAGACGACTCTTTATTCTCACATATAAACGACATGGAAGGGAAAAAAGTTCTCAATTTATTGTGTATAGCGGAGTACTTTCTTACTCTTTTTTGTGTATAGTCAATTCTTTTGGTCAACATGGCCCTTAAACGACTAGGGGAAACTCACTTTTGTGGAATTGAATTTCAAACACACCACTTTTATTTAGAAATTAAGCTTAAATTTAACCTAAAAAAGATACATATGAATAACTAACTTCAAAAATGATAGAGCGTAGTTAACAAGATTTGATTTACGTGTCACTTTTCTTTTCTTTTTTTTTCGAAAAATGATGTCATTATTAATGTGCTCTTCTTTTTTATTCTGAGACAAAAACATGAGTCTCAACACGTTAATATTATAAAAAAAATGAAAGACAATTTATTTTTTGTTATTGTTTTTCTGATAGACGAAATTTCTTTGGTATTTTGTAGTACGATCAATCCAAAAATAGCGGATAATATTGTAACGACCTAGTTTTTTAAATTGCTATTTGGCTTATTTAAACTTGATTTCTTAAATTTTAATCTTACTTGTTAGTAAGAAAAATGCACATAATATTTTTTTCTTTTCTTCAAACTTTCTTCAAAAATTATTGTTACTTTCGTTACAACATAAATAGTCTCAAAACTTGACTTTAAAACCATCCAAAACATTTCTTAAAACCCATTGTGTAAACATTTACTTTCTTAAAACTTCTCAAAACATTTTTTTTTTCAAAATAGCTGAAAACTTTTTCTTAAACAACAGAAATCAATTATAGTGAAATCTATATCTAGCCATCGCATCCGTCACCGCGACAACGAGCTCTTCAGTCAGTGTTACTGGTCTTTCTATATAACTACTTACAATATGAAGAAACTTATAATAAGCTTACACTCAGTATGTTCAAACATATCTCAAAAAATATTAAAACATTATTCAAAAAGCTTTCCTCTTTAAACCTTTCTTGTAAAACATTTTTCATAAACATTTCTCATAAAACATTTTTCCCAAAACGTTCATTATAAAAACATTTCTTATAAAATGTTTTTCATAAACATTATTTGTAAAAACACTTCTTAAAAGGAATGCAACAATGCCATAGCGCATGATTCCATATCTACTCTTTTATGTATTTTTTATTATCATTTTTAACTTTTTTGAGCTATGGGCCTAAGTGTATGTATCAAATGGGCTTGACCATCGAATAACAAGACCATAATATAACTTAGCATGAATGACACTCCCCTTGGATCAAAATATGGGTACGATATTTTCTTATCTTAATTTAAGGATTTAGATTATCAATCTTGTAATCTTAGTGAACATTTGCATGACATAACTTAATGTCTGAAATAACAAACATAACATATGCACACATATTGCAAATTATGACTTGAACTTTAATTCGTTACACATAACGAATGCAATACATTTCAAACATTTATAAAGCATTTGAAATTCATTTTCTTCATGTTATAGGTGAGGTTTGAAACTTATCTGGATATCACTCTAGCTTTTTCATTTAATCCCTTTTCCTTTAGTTAGCCAGCTGTGTGTTCTATTTAAACGACACCTGACTATTAGTAACCATCTTGAAACTGTATTATCTGTCTAGTTTTGTACTGTTTGACTTAAACATTCCTTAGTCAAATTTTACGTCTCACTTGATGGTTTCATTACTTAATATGACATGGAACATTTTCTGTCTAAAGCCATTTTGCTAATTCGGAAGGCTTGAGTCCGTTTTAGCAGTTTTATAAAAAAATGACGATTTTACATTTAATAGGTTTTTCATAAGCCTGTTAGCTTTACTAAACTTCTCATTTTACATTAGCATCCCAACACTAATGGGTTAGGAAAAATTCCGATGAAGGGACGTTATTTAAAATCGTGCATTTCGGGATCTATTTTGGTCTTTTTACAAAAAATAACTATTTTATTCTTTACGAGTCTTAGAAAACTTGTAGAACCTGTTTTAAACTAAACTTACATTTCTTTGTTACTTGTAATATTGCAAAAAATAAAACATTGGTTTTCTTTTAGCGAAAATCTATTTTATCAAACCTTTACGGTTTTTACCCGTTATACAAAAATCTTGTCGATTTCATCCTTATGTGTTTCTCTTGTTTTTCTTGGTAAAAAATTTAAATCCTTTCAAACTTAAAATCTGTGGTTACTCACTACCTATAACAACGCAGAAAACTAACATTTCTTAGTAAAAATCTAGTTTCACATGGTTTTACAGTTTTGGCCTAAAACACAAAATCTTGACATTTTTCCCCTATGACCAAAAATACCAATCTTATACTAAAACGTTCAGTTTTTTGCAAAAATTAAAACTTACAAAAGCTCTTTAGTATAATTCAAATCATTTCAAAATGTATTCCTTATTTTGAAATTTTATGCTTAAAATATTACAAACTTATAACTTGAAATTGTTACGGAATTTTCACAAGTCGTTCGAGTTTTTTAATAGTTTCCTTTCATTTTTTAATTTTTCTCAAAATCATTCATCTTAATGACGTTTTTGAATAGGTAGAATTGAAATTAATATTTTTCGGCTTGTTTCGATCAAAATTTGAGCAGTATTTCTCCACGAAAGTTGGTAATCTTGACGATTCTAATAAATTACATGTGAACTCAAAAAATAATTTGCCTCTAATTGCCTTGAACATTTAATTCTTCCAAAAATACTATTAAACATACTTTTTGCATCTTAACTTTCTTTAACTTTTTTTCCTAAGGTTTAATCACATTTAAACCAATCCAAATACATTATCAAGTACTTAATATTTATAATAATCATGTCATAGTATTTCCTTTTCATGCCATGATCCAAAAACTATTTTACCAAGCAGGTAAAATACTAAAACTTGGTGTTCATCATAAAGTTTGTCACACTTTGTCCTTTTAGCAGTAAACCTTAGTTCTTATTTTTTCATCAATATCATCATTGTTATAGTATACCATACAATCATACCATAATGTCCTCTTTACATGCCATAGTCCATGAATACCATAAATTACATATCAATCACTTAATATGCATATATAAACTAAATCAAAGCTAGGGTTTAGAATTTACCCAAGAAATTTCATGGGTTTTGCTCCTCTTTTTGGTGCTTAAAACTTTGCTAACCCTCCTTGAGAACAACCATGACATAAGCCATCAAAATCCACTCAAAACTCTATGGAAGAACACCAAAACTCATAGAGTAAAAATTGGATTTTTACCTCCAAAATAGCTTTTCCTTGATGTAGAGTGCTTAATCTTGCTCCCTTGATGGATTAGAGGTTGTTTTCTTGATAAATATATGAGGAAATTGGATAGGGCCATGGCCAGTTTGACTAGAGGAGGAAATGGGTATTTTAGCTTCGTGTTTTGCATGAAAATGATGAAGAAAAAAGAGATATTTTTCAACTTTCTCTGTTAGACGTGATGACACCTCACAAGAACTAAATGAAATAAATATTCACTCCTAAATTGAGGCCAAAACCTGATCCATCACAAAGGGAGGATGTGGCCTTTTTTTTCCACCTTTTGGGTGGCACTTTAGTGGGTTTTATCCACTTAGGTCTTTAATTGCAGAAATAACTAATCTAGGGACTAAATTGCAACTTCCATAGTTGCTCCCACCACTTGTAAAAACCAGCCACCATTGTGGAAAATTTCCACCATTTAGATGTCTTTTTTCCCAATTTTCATGTAGCAACATTATTTCATTTTTGCCCCTCACTATAAAAAAAAAAATCTCTCTAAGGGTCTTTTTGCAAATAATCTTTGCCCTTCATCCACTTAGCTCTGCCCGTTCTATTAGGGAAAATATGGCAAATTTTCACCTTTTGGGGGTGTCACCAAATGGCCCCATTTTACTTTTATATAGTCCAAATTTGCTGCCGATGCATTTTCCCATACTGTCAATATACTTTCCTATACTATTATATGATTCCACATCATTCCATTCCTATTCATATCCTCCATACAATATAATTCTTAAATATTATACGTGTAACTAAGTTGAGAATTTCTTGAGTATTACAAGTATACACTTGGAGTGAGAATTAAAATGTTTTCTTTGAGTAGAAAAAGTAACAAAACGGATTAAAAGCTTTTCTATTATTGCCGTTACCCAAAAGAATAATGTTTTCTTAATTGGTTTTATACTCTAAAGGCATGTTTGATTTGGAAGATTAGATTGGATTAAATTTTAACACTTTGTTTGGTGAAAAACTTTAAAGGGCTGAATTGAATAAGCTTCTACCAAGTCCATGCTTGAATCCCCTAGGCAATCCCATGCCCAAGCACGGGATTAAACAAACCTTTATGCATTGTGAAAAATTTAAGGACATTTGTAAAAATTTATAAAATTTAGGAACATATTGTAATTTTTTAAAAAATGAAAGCTTAAAATATAAATTTTTATGTCATGGAAACATTCTTAATAATTATATTTTTTTCCTCTAATTTTAAAAAAATTACAATTTGACCCATTTTTGAAAAATTTTACAAAAATACCCTTATCCTTATAACAACACCGAACATACAGTTGGATTAACTAAAACTTTATCCTATCATTTCTAATACGATCTAATCCAATCCTCGAAGATTATCCCCCCCAATGTAATTCTATCCTAAACACCAAATAGGCCCTAAATTAATTTACATTGAGAAAAATTAGTTTTTATTAAATTTGCAATGAAATACAACAAAAAAAAAAGCGTGAAATATCTAGAAGTAGATAATTTTAATAGAAAACTACTTTCGAGACTAGCACTTTTGTTTTCATAGTATTAAAAATAGAAGAAAGATCATTGACCAAAAACACCAAAAAAAGGGTAAGGGAAAGGACTCGAGATGTATATCATGTCCCTAATTTACCCCCATTTCAACCACCTTTTCAAATTACC